>CAJVQA010001260.1:0-26566 GCA_910591915.1 Cetraspora pellucida | reverse complement strand
TTTGTGCTTTGCAGTCGTATTTACTTTACTATTCGTTTATTAATTCTATATAAATTCTATCTAAATCCGTCCTTACAGTATATAATAAAAACCATACCTACAATCATAACTATACACTTACCAAATATAACACGCCTCCTCGATTAAGCCTGACTTTTTGTCTCTCATTGGGGGCTACAAATGAAAATCAAACGAAAAAAATCAATTATGGGTTATCTGTCCCTTCCGCTTTCGTGCTATGCTACTAACAGTACAGAATTCGAGAGTATCGAATGAAGCGACTTGCATTACTATTGCTACAAGTGTTACTAAGATACATCTTTGGAGAGCAGGGCGAAAAAAACCAGAATTTTCTGGAAAAACCCTGCCGCTTACCAAGTAAATTGGTGTCATTACTTCAAAGTAAAGCAAAAAAAAAACTTAATGACTGCCGTCTCGACAGGTCATTGACTACAAAACTCGGTTATGACTGTCGTCTCGACAGGCCAATTCTTATCCCAAAACCAAAAAACCCTGACTGCTATCCCGCCTAGCCATCGTTATTGCTTCAATAGTCCCATTAGGGTTGGGTAGAATGGGATGAAAAAACCAGACAAAGTCGGGTTAGCAGAAAAACCAGAAATTACCTTTCCTGGGAAAAAACCCGTTCCCTTAAAAAGCTAAAAACGATTACTAATGGCAAATTCTACGACATACCCATTTGAGAAGCGACTGACTCGCCATTTCGCCCGTGTCATTGTAAACCAGGATTTACTTATTTGTGCCGGCAATACAATCCAAAAACGGAAATTTAATTTTATAAATAAATAAAGTGCGTAAAATTTCGTTTCCGACATTTTTAATTAGCTGGTTTAAACACTAGTTTTTGAGTTTTTTTTCGTTTTTTCTTCTTTTACACGCATTCGGAATTCATGTCGGGCTGATCCGGAACGATCAAAATTTGAATTCACTGATTGGCTATTTTCTTTTTAGGAGTTTGTATCACCGGCACAAATAAGTAAAGCCCTGTAAACCATACTTTACTACGTTGTACAAACTCCATTCATGGTATCCCCAAAAATAGGCAATAAAGCTAAGGGCGTAAATTAAACTGGAAAAAATCGAGTTAAGAATCGTACACATAAAAAACCAAAGCCACATTAATAAATAGCAGGTACTGTATTCCCAATTAAAATTGTAAATCATCATACGAAAACTAAATTAACAGTCTAACAAACGAAAAAATAATTCTAGTATACAGTGATACAAATAACCCCAAATAAGTAATTCAGATAGAGGCGTGATAACATTATTCGATGTTTAATGAGATAATATTCGATACTTGATCGAATGAATTTATCGACCGTCGCATACTGTACAATGAATTTAGTTTCCTATTGTGAAAACTTACCATTTTTTTATTGCAGCTTTTGTGATATGTCTAGTTCATAACTCGCTTTTTTCCTGTTGAATAAGCCACGCGTACCAATTCATTACAAGATTTAGCATACAGAGGAATACATACCTTTTAAAGTAAAGTTTGGGGTGTTACCAAAAGTCACAATGACGGATCACCCAATCATATGTCAAGAATCGCACACATCATTTCACTCTCTCGTAAACCATACTCTATGTACATAGTACACCGTTCCTGGTATAACACTAACTCTAATCTTAATGAATTAGTATTTTTATTGATATCACGTGGCTATGTTTTTTGGTGACACACTGGGAAAGATGAAAATTGAGACTTTTGGTAGGACTTTGACTTTCCTGTCCGAAAGTACTTCCGGTATACTTTCAGTGTCATCCTTAGTCACGAGAACTTCAAATTTTTGCACCATCACCAATTCTCTTGGACATTTCGCCCAGTTTCGGCCGTTTCGCCTAGTTTCGGCCGTTTCGCCCAGTTTCGGACATTTCGCCGAGTTTCGGACATTTTGCCCAGTTTCGGACATTTTGCCCAGTTTCGGAAATTTCGCCCAGTTTCGGACATTTCGTTATTTCGCTTGGTGTTTATTTATATTATAAAAGGACTTTTTCGGTTCTGCACATTTTGTAGACAATCACTTCATAGACACATTAGTTGTGGTATGCATAATTTCATAAATAGTTTCTTATGCGGTTTTATTTTTTGCCGAACCGGAAATAATATAAAAACTAGTGATTGTCCATACATAACTAAAACCGGATTATTCTTTGTATAGTTCATAGATTATTTTACCGAAAGTTTAATTTTATTTAGTCGATCGCAGGTACATATACTGATCAGTTTATATTGATGAAAATTTTGGCCCTGATCGATTTATAACGATGAAATTTTGATAATTACAACGAAAAGGTCAAATTATTTAATTTTAATTGGATATAGTAATCGAATGATTTTCACGATTTAGGTCAATTCAAATTGTCATTCTTAAATTTTGATCTTTCTCAATTAGTGAAATTTTTAAAAAACGTAAAATTATGAGACTAGACGATAAAAATTGTATCATCGGTAATTATAATGTTATAAACATTCTTTTGTGTAGACAAATTTAATGTATGAGTGACGAAAAGGGAAAATCTGTAAATCATTTCTTTTTTCGTCGCTCGTATAAAATAAAAAAAAATGCAGACTTTTCATACTGCTATATTTGACAGGGATTTAATAATTTCTCCCAAGTTCCTATTGGCTTGAATTATTCGGCGATTTACTCACGACCAATAACAACTTTGGGGAAAATTAGTGGACCCATCTGACAGTCGATTAAAAATTGACGGGGTGGGTCCATTGCTTAATTCGGAAAAGTGGTCGATCGCATCCGTCGCATGTGACCGATCTATCGCATGTGACGCATGTGTCGAATGTGATGGATAGCAACGATCGGTCAGAAGGGAAATATCAGTAGGATACGACTGATTAGTACCATAAGTGATATCAGTCGTATCCATCGCATAATGTAAATAGAGATTTTAATTATAAATAAAGGCCGAAAGGCCTTTTGGGAAGAACAACTTCCCCTTTGCAACCAATACATAACACAAATATAATAAATAATCACTTATAATAAAATTGCTTGTCGATAATAACAAACGGATATCTTTATTAAATACAATCGTTGCTACATAATCTGTCCCAACTTGTATCCACTAACGTACGCCAGTATATTTGACTAACACCGGCCCGAAACCTCCTTTACCGGTAGAACCCAACCATTACCAAGCAAACCACTCGACAAATCTAACACGCCTCTTTCGACCTGAATTAACCCTCCCAAGAGGTTACACGTGAAATCCGACCGATTAGCGACTGACTCATCGTTTTACGATTACAACGTGTCTGAGTTTATCCGAGGTTAAATTTATACCAACTGAAATGTAATGTGCTGGGGTATCCTGCCGGCCAAAAATATATGAGTCGTAGTATTTCAAAAATTCCCTATATATCTAGCATTAAAAATTGTGCCTTATGAGTAAAATTTCATTCTAAAAATTTTACTTGGAGGTAGGAAGTTTTTCGCGTTTGTTTTGTTACACGAGATCCTGTGATTTTATTGGATCCGGATATGGTCGGCAGCCCGGGATTTTCTTGACAATTTTTTTTTTATATAATTGATAATAGTAATTTATTCAGAAATCTTTTAGTGATTGAAACGGTCCTGTCTAGGAACTTATCGAACACCTGGTATTACCGGTATAGTGATTGAAATATTAAAGAGCAAAGAGCTGTGCCATGAAAATCACTGGATACAACTGCTAATCAGAAGACTTAAATCTAACCATACACTTCGTTCACTATATTCCTGATATTTCGTTTCACTACGATCTTGACCTATGTATCGACAAATATTTTAAATATTTTCATTGTAATTACATATTTCCCCCAATTTTCGTCATTTTAAACCGATCATATCAAAGTATTTAACTTTAGATTATTCCTTTAATAAAAAAAAAAAAGGTTAAATAACCCGTTACAAGTGCCATAATTTTTATTGACAACAATCTTACCTCTATTATTAACAATTATTTAATTGATTTCATTATAAACCAACGTAATTATGAGAACTATTTATTTTATCATAAATTTATTATTACTTATTCTTATACTACAAAAATGTTTTATGATTCATGCTTTGAACGAAGCATTATCGAAATTATGGAATGTAACTGAAATTGAAGTGCCGAATTTATTGAATATTGAGAAGAATTTATGCAAGGTAGATGGACTTTTGAAGCCATTTTTAGAACAAAATGAAGAAAGTTTTGGAGGAACTTATATTAATGTAAAAAGTAATAAAATAATCATCATGATAGTAGATGAAACAAAGAAGGATATTATATTAAATTCATCTGATATACAACCGCATAGAGAGTTATTAATATTTGTACTCGCAATAAATTCTCTATCATCCTTAAAAAACTCGTCAAAGCAAATAGTCGCAAAATCGCGTACGCATCATCCAGTTGGCGTATTTATATACATTGACATTGAAGAAAATAACATTGTCATATTTCTAGCTCATATAGCCGATAGACGTAATAAACCTTTTATAGACGCTATAAGAGAAGATAATCCTGTTATACGTTATTACGATGTGAACGTGCAAGGGCAACCTTCTAGAACACAACCTCGTAATTCGACTCACACCAAGCGTGGAATAGATCGACAAATAATAAATGGAGATTTTATATATAATTTAGGTAGCAGGGCTAAATGTACAGCGGGTTTTCCGGTAGCAGATAGAGAACTAAAGAATTATATTGTAACGGCGGGACATTGTATTGATTCTAATAATACAGCTTCGGATCATAATACTTTTTATATGATGCCGTTGAATTCTTCTGAAAGTGATGAAGTATTGAGATTTCGTAAAAAAGATTTAATTGGGCCAATGGTACTTCATGATTTAGAAGAAACTGATTTTGGCTTAATCAGATTAACAAATCCAGATATCAAACCAACAAACGTGATAAGAAATACAAATTCAGATCCATATAGACAACTATTTATAAAAGATCGTGAAATTATATCGACCCATGGTGCTCACTTATGTAAATCTGGTGCGACTACATTTGTTACTTGCGGATACACAAAATCATTCGAGGGATATTTTATCTTTGGTAATGATGTTAAGTATGATTTGATTGTTACAGATTTTCTTGCTGCTCAAGGTGATAGTGGTGGTCCTGTTTTCTATTCACGGGATTTACCTTATGTGAGTCTACATGGTATTATAACAAAGGGTATAAATTCTAGAGAATGGGGAAAATTGACTTTTATTGTAAAAGAAGGTTTTATTATGGAGAAATTACAAATAAGGGCCCAAATTTGAAAATAATTACAAATAAGGGCCTAAAATAAAAATAATTACCGCAATTTTTTTTTTGTACATCAAATTGTGTACATCAATTTTTTTTAACCAATGAAATTGCATAACGATAGAAAATCATTAAACAAAGGTTATACGATTAACGCAGTTATAAAAGACCCTAATTAATTTTTTTCTGCCTCTTGGCAAGAATAAAAAAAATTATTTTAAATAATAAGGGATAAATGCATAATATTATTTGATTGTACGAAATGTCTAAAAAGTTTTCATCTAGAAAATAAGATTAAAAAATGGATCGATTTCAAACTTAAATCAAGTGCAATAAGACGATCGGGGTATGTATGTTACACTAAATCTTGCTCGAGGTAATAACCCTATGCGTTGACATTAGTCACGCTAGGGTTATTATCGCGAGGATAACCAGTTTTGTGGCTAATACAATTTTGGTAGTGAATTAGATTTACATGTGAATAAATGCGTTAGGGAAAAGTTATGCATGAAAATGAGATGATAGTTATATAATAATTATGTATAAATAAGGTATTAGTTATGCATGTGAATGTGCAGAAATGATAAATACACATGGGAAAAAAGAAAATAAAAATACATGTGGGAAAAGTAACGAGGATTATAAATAAGTGAACAGAAAATGGTAAATCAGCAGTGCTTTCTTACTTCGCTTGCTCATTTGTTCTTTTCATTGCCTGATTACGATCTGGCTTCTTCGTGTTGGGCCCTCCCACCCCTTCCTTACTCATTGCACCACGAGCTCTGCCCCGCCATGTGAGAATATGTGCCAAAAAAAAAAAAAAAAAAAAAAAAATGTATGTATAAAGAAAGTAGAATGCGCCATACCGAAGCGTTGGCACGTACTTTCGATCCTCACTTATGCTTCGTCACGTGACCATAAGTCCAGTGACCATAAAATTAATTGTAAAAAGTGGAGTTATGACATAACACACAGAAGAAAATTTGGGAAGCGGAGCACTACTCCCATAATGTATCTTCATGAAAGTCTAATAAAGAGTTCCGAGCGAGAATAATTTAATCAACATCAGTTTAAAATAAAATATGTAATTTTACGTAAGTTACAGAAAATCAATTTTCATGTTAACTTTCACACGTCATACATAAAGTACCAGATTTACAAAATTTCGGCCAGCATTATTGCAGCAATTGATTTGAATGTACGATTTGAAATGTAAAACCTAAATCGCCAAAAATTTGATCTCAGAAACTAAATATCATGTGTCCAAAATTACAATTGCATGAAATTTCAATTTACAGAATCTTATACAAACTTACGTAAAATTATGTAAAATTACTGTAATTTAACAACCCTAGAGAGAATTAATTAATAATTCTGGTAAACTTAGTTTTAGTAGAATTAATTCGTAATTTTAGTAAGAATAATTTAGGTAGAATTAATTCGTAACTAATAATCAAATCTAATGACCAGTGAGATATGCAGCACTAGAATTAAGATCTTTAGACCTGAAAGGTTGGAAGCAGTCAAAAACTATGCAGCACTAGAATTAAGATCTTTAGACCTGAAAGATTGGAAGCAGTCAAAAACTTTAAAAGTCTTGTTTAGCTGCTCTCTTTTTTTAATAGCTTTTTCAACAACTTTAAGCACATGCTCCTCAATATTAAATAACCATATTAAATTCGCAATGGCAGGTTGATAGATAAATGAATAGAGTTCAGAAATACAAGTCACTATCTTTATAGTGAAGTTGTCGGGCTGAAGAATTTTCTTCACTATATCGATTTACTATATCGAAAACTCTTTATATAGTAAAGTTTATATTTAACATAAAAAATCTTCATTATATCAAGAGACTTTTATATTAAAAACTTTTAATATAATGAAGTTTATATTTAAATTTAAAAATCTTCACTATACTGAAAGAATATTTTAATTAATATAATTGATTAAAAATTGTTTTATATATAAATATTTATTATATTGAGAGTAAATTTATTATAAATGTACTGTATTTTTTTAAAAAAATCTTCCCTATATCTTATATTGAGAGTTTATTATTAAAACTTCATTATATCGAGTGAAACATTAATAGTCCTGGACTTGTTCCAAAAAAAATCTTCACTATATTGAAAGCTCACTATAACGAGAGTGACTGTATTCTTAGTTTTTCTAATTCTAAATATTAATAAAAATATTTTTGCTATTTGTAAAGAGTAATTGAGTAGTTTTCTTTTACTTATAATTAGAGTTTTAAGATTAAAATTTTGATTATTGTTTTAATATTTGAGGAAAATGCTACAATTTTTAAGAATGAATACTTTACTGATTTACATTATCGATAAAATTGGCTTCAAAATGTTGTGATCAGATGAAAATTTTCGACCGCATCAGTAATAAAATATAAACCGTATTACCTATTTCTACGCTTAAGCTTCAATTAATATAAATTAACAACAGTAATATATCATATTATTCTAAAATTGGCTTAAACTTTATTCCAACTGTCACCTCATTTTTTAAAATTAATGTAATCTGCAAATTGTAATTTTAAAATTATGTCTAAATTTTGCACTAAAATTCAAAACCAAAGTGTTTTAAACAAAATTGAATGATATTAACAGTATAATATTCCTATCCACTTTGCCAAAAGCTCATAATTTTGGATGAATAAATTTTGATAAAAAATTTTTTTACTGATTAATGTTTAATTAGCATCAATTGTCTCTAACATTTTCGCAATTTTTTAATTCCAATAACAAATTTTACTACAGATTCAGCATCTCACAGAATAGTCAGACCAACTCTAACTGCAAAATGTCAAAAATAACTTTGTACTAAATAAGATGTGTAACCGTTGACTATTCCAGTAGTGATGCGAACCATAGTTTTTTAGATATTCACCGGTTTAAAATAATCAATGGATTATCTGTATCATCTGTTCAATGTTCGCACCACTATATTCCAACAATATATATTGACACAAGTATTCACAGTTTATTAATAAATCTGAATATCAAGTCATTGGTTACTTTATAATTATATTCAAAGCTTGGATTTTGATTTCGAAAATTTTTCTAAGGCAAAACTAATTACTGCAAGACTAGAACTACTAGAAAATAGAACATTTTTATTATAAATCTTGATTCAATTTTTCTTTAATTAAAAAAAAATTTTGGGGATAGAATTATTGATCATTTTAATTATAAATATAAATTCAAAATAACGAAGAAAACTTTCAAATATAAAATAATATATAAGATGAGTAATAATAAATAAATAAAAGTTTATTCATTCACTTGAAACAGTCAATACATGAATAAAGAAATGATGCTTTTCGTATTTTTCTACAAATTAGAATTAGATTTAATCCTAAAGAAGGTTACATTTAACATACAATTCTAAATTAAGCATATTCGTAGTACCAATAATTTTAAATATATTATTGACAAGTTTTCTACTATCGCTATGTTTTAAAAATCCTATGAATTAAATGTAAATGACTGGTTTAATTTGAATAGTTTTAGTATTTTTTTTTATTGTATAATTTAGATTAGCTTGTATATATTCAAGCAATAGTGTAAACTTTTATATTTCTAGGAAAACAGACTTCCATATGCCGTACCATTAATTTAGTGGTGAATTCCTACTAAATTCATGCATGTTAAAATCAGATTTTAATGAGAATACGGAAATGGTAAGTGTTGAAATTAGATATACATATACATATAACAAATCAGAAAAAATTGAAGATAACGACACGTACTTATTACGATTTATCACTTTATCCTGCCGTCAAGTGCACTGATAATGTCTACATAATTCAAGCCCGTACAATTATTATTCCTTAGTTCATCATCAGTTGCTGGATTTACATTATAGTGCTTTGCCAAGTCATGATGCAATCTTTCAAAAAACCAACGCTTGAGATTATTAAATTGGTTTTTATTATGTTTCTCAAATATCCAATCTGAAAAATGATCGGCTTTTACAACACTCCATTTTGTTAATTTGTCGCGATACCAAACTTCCTGGTCTTCTCTCTCTGTCCATTGGTGACATTGTTCTGCAACAAGCGTATCGACGTCTTTACGGCGAGTTCCTCCAAGTCCAGTTGGTTGATGACTTGTATGATGTTTTCTTGTTTCATCCTTATGTTCATGATGACCCCGAGAACCCCAGCATAGAGCACCACACCAATAACAAGTTTCTGTACATCCAAGCATCTTCATAATTGATTCATCATCAGATGCATCCATAAAACGTTCAGGTATTGGTCTGTTATAATTATTTAGCCTATCCTCTATATAAGCGCATAACTTATTATCATTATCTTTTAAATTCCTCAAATCAACTTCATAATCTACATTAGCATTTGTCATGTAATTATTTACGTAGTTTTTAATTTTTTCAGAACTTCGGCAATTACGAATTTCTTGACGAACAAGATCAAATTCTGATTCATAAGTTTTATTATATTCAGGCTCTGGGTTACTCTTAATGCTATTGACTTCAGCCTCAAACCAACTTTCGATACTTCTTGGATACCTAAAGTGAGATATAGCCTTCTCTTTATTACCATAATAAACCTGTTCAGCAAGCATCCTAAAATATTTAAGTCTCACTGTCTCAGGGCCGTTCATCCACCCAACATTTTTTACTGAATCTATTTTTTTTCTATTTGCCATCTTCATTGCTTTTTTATGAATAGCTTTTACTAGATAATCCCCAATAATTTGGCCTTCGGAAACAAGAGAAAATCCATGTCGAAGTCGGGTATCAATGAGTTTTTTGTGTTCATCTTTCTTTTGATAAAAAATAGAAAGCGGACTGTGTTCTTTATTCCATTTGTTTTGGTGATTTGTCATTGTTTGCTTAAACACTTTTAGAGCATATAAATAGACATCCCATTTAAACTCAGTTATTAAACTTATTTCCAATTTTTTTGAGAATTCATCGAGAGTATTATCTATCTCTTTTCTGAGATCACGCACAATTCCATCGTAAAAGAGTGGAGATTTTCTTTTTTCTAAGATTTTATCTGTTAAACTATCAAGTATATTTTTAAGTTCACTAACGTCTTTCACGTCTAGATAATGCTGTTTAAAATAATTTTTATATGCTACGCGTTTAGACAAGTCTGGTCGTGTTTCTTTTTTGTATTCATTAATAAAAGATGACCTTGTTTTGCTAAATTCATTTCCGACTTCTTCATCGATTTGTTGTGTAACTGGTATAACATTATCTCTAGATGCTAAATGATTTCGTAGTGCTATCCATATTTCTTCAACTTTTTTCTCACGTTCCTGGTCAGACAAATTTTTACCTTGAATATTGTTTATAATCTCCTCCATTTTTCTATTAATGATTTCAAAAAAATCGGATGAAAGGCCTTTCCGAATAATGGAAGCTTCGAGTTTTTGAGTAAGTTTTCTATTACTTGAATTACGATTTTGCTCTATATACTTTTCAATAGTATCATGGGTTTCATTTTTACATATTTCATCTTTCTTATTTTCTTCAAGGTATTTATCTAAATTCTCCCTTACTTCATTTGTTTTCATGCATTTTTCGCACTTCTCGTAATTATAACATGGAACATCTTTTAGCTCTTTCGTAATCATTCTAATGCATTCATCTTTAATATTCTGATTTTCCTTGTCATCTGATATAAGCTCTAAAAATTTTTGTGAAATATGATCCTCATGTTCGAAGAACGACGAGTCAATAGCTTCCTTCACCTTTGTGATTTGATCACCAAGTTCAATGAATTCATAAATTTTTTTAATATTTTTAAACTGAACAGCAAAATCATCATGGGAAACGGCACTCCAGTAATCCTGTATTAACGAGTACCATTTTGCAAATTCGATTTTATTATTTGAGTTCTTACAATCGACAAGTATCGATTTATATAAATTAACAACGTCGTCATGATATTGTCCTGATGGTGGAGCATGAGCAGTTGCTCCATCTTTGAATGGTCGAAATGGTATAAGAAGTTTACCATCTTTTATTCTTTCTTCAAGAGTTTGAAGACACTTCATACTATATATTCCCATCCTAGTATCTTGTTTATCCGTTATTTTCAAAGCTTCTTGGAGAGCATTCCGAAATTTCTCTTCTGGCTCAGTTAATTTTGCTATATTTCTTTCAGAAACGTGTTGTACCATAAGAATATCAGGGGCCATATCAGCTTTTTCAAGACGTGCCATTGTTACAATGACAATTTGTAAAATTTCAGTCAAGTCTCGCGTAGCTTCTCCAAGTACATTGAGGATTGTTAAATTGCTAACACCCATTGCAAACGTTGCTAATATTCGATCTTTTTTTTCCGCTTCTGGTTCATCCATTTTTTCAGGTGCACCAAGACCTTCGGTATCAATCAAAACAAATGCATCAACACCAATTTCTTGGGCTAAATCTTCTTCTAAAAATAGCAATCGCATAAAAAGACCTCTAGTGCACCGTCCAACTGAAACTGCAAATCTACATGCAAAAAGAGCATTCAAAAGAGTAGACTTTCCAGACGATTGTAAACCAAGGATGCTAATCACAAAAATTTTAAGTTTGGGATATAATTTGTCAACGTGTTTGCAAATTGCTGAGAACCAAGTTTCAGGTATAGTTCCAGCATCACCATCTAGTAATTCTATAGCATCTCCACTAATTAAAAGTTCTGCACAAAGTTCTGGCAACTTCATAATATCTGCCTTTCGATCGATAATATCTGCCATTCGGTCGTAAACAGATGTAAATTTATAAAATTGGCCTAGCTCACGGAAAAAGTGCTCCAAACCTAAACTAATGTTATTAATTTCTTCCCAAATTTTAGCAATCTCATTTTTAACTTTTTTCTCGTTAGCTTTATTCCCTACGCTAATTTTACGCAACTCATCTCTTTTAGATATAGCTTTTTCTCGGGCATTGGATGATTCTTTTGAAGAAAGCTTAGAAATTTCTCTTTCAATATGTGCTAAAGCTCGTCTTCTTTTATCAAGAGGTAACATTAATGTATTTACAAATAAGCTTATTAGATCTTTTAATTCACGATTGTTTTGAATAATACTAAAGCCGTCTTTAGGCGTTTGTTGAAGCTGCATAACTTCTAATTTGATATGACGACAATTTTTTTCTTGAATAAAATCAATTAAATGCCGTGATTCGAGAAATTCAATCTCTTCTGTAAATCGAAGCGTTCCCTCTAACTTTAATTTACTAATGTCAAATGTTGAATCATTAAGATCTAAGGCTTTGTTGGAAGTATCAAGTTCTAAGGCTTCGTTGATCATCATCCTCATTTTTTTTAAATTTCGATCATTTGTTAAAAGTGTAGTATCAAATGAATACTTTGGTTTATTTTTCTGATTTATCCAGCAATAGACACTTTTTTTATTGCCTGTTAATTCATTAAGATTATTTTTTTGATTATCATCATATCCAGGCATTAAAAAAACCAAAAAACTAGATGGAAATTGTCTTAAAAAATTAACTTGATCTGGATAATTTAAAGCATCACCGTGTAAATTCGCAAGCAATACGATCTTGTTTTTTTTCTCTTTATAGAAATTCCTCAAAACTTCTGTCCACAGGCCTACTCCACATGTCTCCTCGGTCAACCAAGTAAACTCAATACTTCCACTAATCATATGTGGCATTCCGTATTCTGCTCCTGGCTCGTTGGGCGATGAGAACATAAAATTTCGTTTCATTAATTGATTAAGAATAGTGCTTTTACCTGGGGTGTTTGTTCCAATCCTAATAGCGACAATCATATGAAATGGGTCCTGAAAAAGATGATTTTCAATTATTTTTCCGGGCTCAGATTCCCATTTGATAACTGGACCGGTAAACAGAGGGTGCATCACCCTGAATTTTGCTGCTTCCTTCAGTTCTGGAGTTACTAAAGGAAAAGCCATTGGAAATTGTGATAGAGTTTTAAAGATATCTTTAATTACAGTACACTCGGCAGATGCGAATAAGCTGGCGATACAATCAAACCGAGATAATTGAATTTTCTTTTGTTCCTTCTCATCATTGTTATCGTCGTCAGCATCATTTTCATCATCTTCTTTAATTAAGCTGTTAATGTTTTCAGCAAAAAGTATATCAGCTCCCCACATTTTAACTTTTTGCAGAATATAGGGGAGAACTAATGTTACGCTTCCATGAATTTCATTAGATGATAATTTTGGTGGTGAAATAATTTTGCAAAGTTTAGCATAATATTGGGGCTCAATTAAAGGTATTTCTTCACCTAAAATTGTATGCCATTTTTTATCTACTTTTAAAGTAGTTCCTGTAGAGTCTTCCATGAATGGTGGTAATGAAGATGATTTTTTAAATGACCTTTTATAATGTAAGAAGTTAATACAATGCGTCTACGTATTGAGTGAAATCAGCAATTTTAAATATTGATCTATATTGTATTATTTAAAATTCTTGACAACACTCAAAAACAATATCGACATAATTACACGACATAATTACACGACTTCGGCGTACATAATTCCATTAAATTCATTCTGCGCATAAGGGCGTACAGTTGGGTATACCAAAAATAGATAATAAAAATTTTCCTTTTTAGGGGTCAGTTTAGCGTACCTCTATATTTGGTAATATCAATGACTGACATAAATATTAAGAAGTTGGTGTTATCATTATAGGTAGCCGCGTGCATAGTGATGTGTACATGCGCATGGGAATATTTCGGAGTTTTTGGAATACTTCAGAATCTCATAATTCTGGCCCGCATTAGCCATAATGCAGGTCAGAATTCCATGCGCATGAAATTTGAAAAAAGACATCACAACGTGTGCATAATGTCAATATATCCATATAAAATGGGTGCCCTAATTTCCCCCACCACTTCACTATCGGAAAACTATAAAATTGATTAATAACACAGATACTCCGATATGTGAATAATTAGTAGAACCAATCATAAGTGGTGGGGAAAATTAGTAAATTCATATAAAATTATTAAATCTTGTAAAAAAGAATATTACCTCATATTGTTATTATTCTCGTGCATCATTTGATAGGTTTCTTCACGTTCACTCAATGCAAATACATAATTTGGATCAATTTCTAATGCTCTGTCTAAATCCGCAAGTGCCTTTTCAAATTTCTTGAAAAACAATCGATAAATAGAAGCACGGTGTGATAAAGCAAATACGTCTTCTGGCTCGATATCTAGTGATGTGTCAAAATATGTAAATGAATCCTTATATCGTTTCATGTTGTAAAACGTTCCTCCATGTTGTCTCAATGAATTTGCAAATTTTTTCTCATCCACTAACTTTTCTTTACGTGCAAGATAGATTTTTCTTAAATAGTCTATTGCAAGTATATTATTCGGATCAATTTTCAATAAATTATTTAAATCTACGAGTGATTTCTCTTCTTCGTTCAAAAGATAATTAACTGCGCCCCGTTCTCTCAATGCAAATGGGTCATTCGGTTCAATATTTAGTGAACTGGTTAAATCTTCTAATGAACCGTTTAAGTCTTCTAATGAACCGGTTAAGTCTCGAAATGATTTCTCATATTGATACTTTGCACGATAAACTGCTCCGAAATATTTTAGCGTAAATGGATCTTTTGGCTTATAATAATTTGCTTTTTTTAAATCCAAGATTGATTCTTCATATTTTTTCAGATTGTAATATGCTGCACCACGATACTGTAACACAAATGCGTCCCTTCCATTATCTTTCAATAAATTTGTTAAATGATGTACAAGAGCATCATACATTTCCTCCTTGAAATAAAACAATGCTAGTTCTTTTGGATCATTTTGAAGCTTTTCTAGGGATTTTCGTAGCGCAAGCTTTCTAGTTCGAATACAACCTTTTCTAAAGCTGGCCTCTGGGAAGGATTTGAATTGCAGCAGTTTTCTATTATACTTTTTAAAGTGTTTAGCAAATCTTTTTTATTAAACTCACCACTCAAATAACTAATATCGCCAGAAGCCTTGGTGTCTTTGATTTCATCAATTTCCATGCCATCATAGGGTCTACACGAGAAAATAATGCTATTAGTATATTAAACTATAAATTCCATATATATATATATTTCATATGATCGAACGAACATACTTTTTGCCATTCATTGCAATTTCCCATACAACTAATCCATAACTATAAATATCTGCAAATAAAAGATTCGCTAACAATAAATATCGAAATAAAAGATGTCGCAAATTTTCATTAAATTTAAATATACCTGAAAGTTTTTGCATTTCTTTTTTCATTTCTGGTTTCTCTGAAAATCGTTCAGGTGCAGCCCATCGTACAGTTTCTAAAGTGTATGCAAATTAGATTAGAAATTATAAACTAAAAATATTTTAAGTTACGTATTAACTTACCTATATTATCGAATTCTTTATTTATATCAAAGCCGAAGCCCGCAATCTTTAATTCTAAGTTCTTGTCCACTAAAATATTTTCGTTCTTGTCCACTAAAATATTTTCAGAATTTATATTCAAATGTATAATTTCACGACTATGACATTCTAACAATCCCGCTGCGATATCAATTGACATTTTTAACATTTCATCCCACTCAAGTTTCTTTTCAGAAAGATAATCATGTAAATTTCCACATTTCGCGTAATGCATTATCAAACAATCGGTGCCATTCGGAAGCTTCGTTATTCCATAAAGGTTGATTACATTGTTGCAGTAAAAATATTGATGTTTTTGAACTTCAGCAACTGACAGTTGTTTACTTTGTGATATTTTTGCTACAGAAAAACTGATTCATTAATGGGATATATTGGTACGCACATATTTTGCAGATAGGGTTGAAATTTATAGCCAAATACCTGCGACATTAATTCCATTGTATTTCCACGACTTGATAGTACTAAATGTTCCATTAAGTGTTTCTATTTCCAGCCCATTTCTTTGATTAAATTTTTCGTATGGAATAAAAGTCTTGAATTTGAGATTGATGAGGTATCGGGTTCTTTGATAAGAGACATTATAAAATGGATTCACTAAAGTGACGGATGAAAAATAAAACCTGTATATTTTTTCAGTAGCAACTTTAAAAAATTTTTTAGATAACCGATAGCTATTGTGAAACACTCAATTATTAACAAGGGAAAAAATTTGCTATAATAAACCTCGGACGCATGCATTTTTTTCTCCGTACAAAAATCAAACTTTATTTTTCAAAAAGGATTGATTTGTACTAATATAGAAAAAACTATAGAACTGCAGATTTAATTAGCACAGCATCCTTTATTTTTAATCAAGAAATATTTCTCGTCCGACTTAACGACTTAAGTCACTATGATAATTTGATCCATATATATTATGAGTGTGTAAGAGTGAACATCAGGAAATAAAATTTGATTGGTTAAATTTTATTTCCTGGTTTTCACTCTCACGCACTCATATCAACTACATACGTATTAACGCTTTCAATTCGGCAAATTTGCCTTGATTGAAATTCCTTATATTAAATTTACGAATATTAAAGAATCATTTATTCAAGTTATTCTAGCACAATAATTTGGATATTATTAAAAATACACACTATTAATCCTGAATGTATTTTTAAATTCGGCAATTACATATTTGATTAATTAAAATCAATATTTGTCTTATATTGTCACATCAAAAACGTTCTGTCTGCGCACATGACTATACTTAAAACAAACTCAAAATTTTATCTTAGGCTCAAGACACACAATGCTACGCATTAATCTAGCATTATTTAACTAATATTATTGTTATATCAGCTATTAAATAACTTCATACCAAAAAATAGATATATTGTGATCAAGAATTAAGCAAAATATTTTGTACAAAGTTGTATATTTTTATTGAATTAAAGCTATATTTCACAAATCTATCAGGAATTCAAGTTTATAAGAATTAAATTTTACCATATCAATATTAATACCTCTGCTTAAATAGTGTTTATAAAAATTGATACTTATTCGAGGAAATTTTTAAGTCATTTGAATTCGAGAAATAAGGTTTATCCCTTACACCATAAGCCGAATTGTCGGCACACAGGTACCCATTCGTCTTCATGTTTTTAGCCGCCAAATTGTTTGCGCAGTTTTACGGCTATATCAAAAGTCCGAAGATTATTAATAGTTAGACACGTCGGATATTCTTAGAGAGTACAAGAACGTATTTTTAAAGGATCCAAAAAGTGAGTGAAGAAATAAAAGAATAGAAAGACTACGTGCTAAAAAGAATACCATTTTTTGAAGACTCTCGAACCCAACGATTTAGTCTTCTTTTGACGCCATATACCTTTAAATTATGATTTACTGAGAAATGCAACTAGCAGGCAACTTCGCCTGCTTAACAGTGTAAGGGATAATAAACTGTCGATTTACGTTAATAGGCAATTTAAATAGCTATGCTTCTACATACAATAGACTACATTTAATGTTAATAGACAATTAAAACAATAGCAATAGCGCTAAGCTATACTTCTACATATGGTACCCTAACTTAGTTTTTTTTTCATATACTTCACTATAGTAGTACAGTATTAGACCTTTTTAGAACCCTGTCAGGAACAGCATGTAAATTGATTTTTTTCTTACCCTATCAGGAACAGTGTAAAAGTCGAAACCGCTTACCCCGGTGGTGCTACGCATCCGACGTAGCACAAAATTTCTTTTTCTTCTATTTGTTCTATTTTTTTTATTTTTGTTATTTATGCTATTTCTCAAAACGGGTGGATCGACCAAATCGATTAAATAAAGTAAAAAGAGTCGATCCATACGAAAGGTAAAATAGGTGGGAAGGGTAAAATAAGAGCAAAAGTATATTTAAATTAGATATACCCTTTATACGACTATGTAAAAATAATATATAAAAACGATCGATTTTACCTCAAATAAAAACAACTCGGGTTGAGTTCAAAAGCTTGAAAATCTAAGCAGCGCAAAGTATCATGCTCAAAGTAGTTCCCTCTTGTAATAAAATATGCTAGAGATAAACCGAATTCGTATTGTCTTGTTCCTGTGATCGTAAAATCGTAACCCTTAGTTTGAAGAAAAAGCGTAAAAATAGTTAAATTCCAATTTAGGACCGTTATATATAACCCATTAAAGTGATTAAGTTTGTGATCAACGTCATTAAATCTAAGTAATAAGGTCGCTTACTCCGAAATCACTGAAATTCATGTCCCCATGACTCAGATCCTGTGACCCGCACCTGGAAAATTGGAAATTGGATAGGGTACTATAGTAAAAACTATAGTAAGGTATTAACAAAGATTAGGATTAAAGAGCCTAATACTTATCTCTAAAGACCCAGTACTAGAGATAAGCCGCAGCAATACCCAAAGGGCCTAAAACTCGGACCAAGTCTTTCCACGTCTCAATCAAAGCCTGCCTAACTAGAACTTTTGGTGTATTGTATAGCAGAGTTTAGTTAGGGTATAGCCTTAGATTCTTGTATAACAATCCCGAAAGTCGAGTTCTATCTAGAACCAGTCCCAACTTTCTCAAGTGGTGGTGACTGTGAGATTGAACTAATTAAAATATTAGCAATCACATTGTTACCCCTCCTCCCTCACGCCTCCTGATCAAAAAAAAATTCACGAACTAAAGAAACTTAGAACACCACAAGTAACAATGTCGCAAAAGAGTAAAAACAAGATAGCATCCTCACCTGAAAAGTCTCCAAGCTCAGCAGGTGAGCGCAGTGAAGGAATGTTAAACTACCTACTCAACTTCGATAAGCAAGGTCCCACTAGTACCCAAAACCAAGTTACCAGGAAAATATCAATAGTATATTAAGAGATATTGCCCAAGCCTTCCGGATGCTGCAACCGAAGTAGCTAATGAAGAAAATAATGACGTCAATTACCGTAGTAGAGAAACCAACTGGGTACAAGTAAAAACCTTCAAGGAAAAAGAAGAAGAGAACTCAGTAGAATGGATAGACACATTTGAACAAGCAGTTAACATTAATAATTGGCCCAAGGGATGATGAATAGCTATTGCCTCTGGATATTTAGATGGAATTGCTGTCAACTGGTATAATGATAATAAAAGGATGTTGAGAGTCTGGAATAACGAAGAGGAACCAGAAAACAGCTTTGTTCATACGTTTATAAGGTATTTGCAACCCCAGAAAGGCACCACAAATGGCAAGTAGACCTCAACTCTCTTCAGCAAAAGGATAATGAAAAAGTAGAAATGTATGCTTACAAATTTAAACGGCTGTTAAAGAAGGTTGATCCGGATGATAGGCTCCCAAATAGTTACGTCATAAGAATGTTTATGGGAGGATTGAAAGGTAAAATAGCTTCTTTTATATCAATGATTGAACCAGATAGTCTTGACGCAGCAATTCTTGAAGCCGTAAAGTAGAAGCTGGAGACTACTACCAAGAAAGGAGAAATGAAGGACCCACTGACAAGCTAATAGAAAAGTTTAGTCAAACCATGCAGCAAATATTAACCACCACCCTTGCTGCTAGAGCCGAAATTAGTCCCCCACCAACTCAAAATGGACCCTATAACCCCTAGCCTACCCAAAATAGACTTACCACCTATGACAAACATCTAACAGCAGTGTTGAATGCTACAATTGTGTGGAAAGGAGGTATATTGCTAGAAATTGTCTTTCCGAATGATGTCAAAACCCCAGAAGACCCCACGTAAATAGGATTCTGCAGCAACCAAGGGATGTTAATTATCGTAACCTATATGACAATAAAGCCGAGGAAGAGGTATACGTGTAACTCAGCATCATCATCAACCTTATACCACTAATAGAAAGGAGAGACTCGAAAAAGGACAGAGGTGAATTGAGATGAACGATTATATAGCAGAGTAATTCAGGAACCAAGCCAAAAGGCACCATTAACCCAACCTATCCCCATGAAAGGAATTGATAAAGAACAAATACTGGCCAACCTCAACAAGTAAAAACTACCCCGAAACATCATAAAGGCCCTTTCGTTGTAGACACCGCTCCCCAATATAATATTGCAGAAGACCTATTAAACCAGAGAGCTAATGCCACCTATGCCCAAATGCTACAAATACCTAAGCAAAGGTGTAACCTCACTCAAGCACTACAATGACCTATTATCACAGACGTTGAAAAGTCAAATGTTGCCGATAATAAATATAACCAATGAACAACTGCTGCCAAATGCTATGTTAGAATGCAAAACAACCTGATTTTGGCAGTCTTAGACTCTGGGCTGCCGTAAGTATCATGTCAAAAGGGTTAGCAAAAAAACTAGGTCTCACAATTAAAGAGCCTTTGAACACCATCATCGTAATAGCCAATAGTACCAGAGAAAGGACGTTGGACAAGATACTGGAAATAAAATTAATTATAAGAGATGTAATGGTGCCTACTAGCTTTCAAGTAATCAAAAATAGTGATGAAATGCTGTTATTAGAAATGAACTGGTTTCAGAAAGTGCACGCCCGGCTCCACTTCGATGAAAGAAAATTATTCCTAAGATACATAGGCAAAAACATAAAAGTCCATATCTACCAGGCCAGAGAAGATAAAATAAGGCTACCCCAAAACTATGGTAGTGATGAGGATGATTTCTTTAATAACTATGAAGAGGAGAATATCAAAAAAGTCGAAAGCTACTATACCAACGATATCTTATCAGAAGGAGAAGAGTTATACACCAACCCATAGGAAGATGTCTATAGTCCGGCAATATACCTAACAACTTTAGAGGAAATTCCAACCCCTGAGGAGCCTAGTAAGGACAAAGTAACACCTATGGAAGCAATCAAAAAATTAGTAAATATGGAAACCCTAAACGAAAAAGGAAAAAAGGAAGCAACACTACTTCTAAATAATTTTAGCAGCTCGTTCGCAACCAGCCTCAATCAATTAAGCCAATCCATTATAGTTCAACATGATATAGACACTGGAAAAGCCAAACCCATAAGGCAATCCGCATACCAAGCCTCGCCTAAAGAACAAGAATTCATAAAAGAAGAAATTAATAAAATGTTAGAAAACGATCTAATATACGAAGTAAAGAGCCCTTGGACTTCACCTGTAGTAGTGGTGCCAAAAAAAAATGGTAAACTCCATTTATGTGTGAATTACTGAAAGCTCAATAGGGTAACCAGGAAGGACGCATATCCACTACCCCAGATTGATAAACTCTTGGAAGCCTTTGGTAAGGCAAAATGGTTCTCTAGCCTCGACCTATTTAGTGGCTATTGGCAAATACGAATGAATGAAGAAGACTAAGAGAAAACAGCATTCATTATCAAACAAGACACTTATGCCTTTAAAGTAATGCCATTTGGGCTATACAATGTCTTAGCTACATTTCAGAGAGCCATGAATGAAATTTTGCAGGAATACATTGGGAAATGCATCATAGTTTACTTAGATGATATAAATGTCTATTAGATTACATTACACGAATATTTCAAACACCTAAGGGAAATTCTCTCAGTAATCCAAAAAGCAGAGTTAAAAGTAAATCCAGAAAAATGTCAGTTCTTTAGAACAAACATCTGTTTTCTAGGACATATAGTAGGAAAGAATGGCATAAAACCTGATAATAAGAAAATAACTAAAATAAAAAACTTCTCTACTCCCAGAAGTTTAAGACAATTACAAGGCTTCATTGGTCTTGCCTCGTATTATCATCGCTTCATTCAAAGTTTTGCAACAATTGCAAAACCATTGCACCAGTTATTAGAAAAAGGTGTAAAATACGAATGGGGGGCTCAACAAGAACAAGCATTCAAAAAATTAAAAACCCACCTTACTTCAGCCCCAATTCTAAGGTACCCTGATTTCGACAAAACCTTTTACCTCCATACAGATGCTTCAGGACTAGGTCTCAGCATGGTGTTAGCACAAAGTAGAAAAAATAGAAAAGAGCACATTATAGCTTATGTTAGCAAAAGTTTAACTAGGACAGAAAGGAATTATGCCATGATTGAGCTAGAGTGTTATGCTGTAGTTTGGGCTGTGGAACATTTTCAACATTACTTCGGGTTCAAACCTTTCATAATAGTGACTGATCATGCAGCCCTAAAATGGTTACAAACTACAGCATTAAAAGGGAAAAGGGCTAGGTAGATTCTACACTTGCAACCTTACAATTTCACCATTGTGCATAGGGCTGGTCATATTCATCACAACGCAGATGCCCTATCCTGGATAGTGAAAGAGATTCCAAGAAATAAAAATCACTCTCAGAACCCAGAAAACCCAGGTTATAACACTGAAGAAAATGAAAAATATTGGACCGAAAAGGAAAATTATTACTGCAATACCGTCAATGAATGGTTAGAAGATGAAAAAACCCTAATATTCAAAGAACCTGGTAAAGCAAATAGAGCAAAATTTACAAAAAAACAACTAAAGCTGCCCTACTGGAAACTCCATCATGAACAAACTCAGGCAGCACAAGTTGGAAATGGGTTAGAAAAAGAAATGGATAATCAAAAAACAATGATGAATATAGATGGATACTTAACTGAACTAACCAATAAAGATGAAATGGAATAGATTCCTACTGTATATGAGAAAGATATAAATCCCACTAGTTGTAAGAACTTAAATGAATTCGTATCATGGAGAACTAGAGACAGAAGTTATGCCGAAACTGAAAAATTTTGGGCAAGTATTGGAAATTACTACTATGACTCAGAAGTAGATGATATGAATGACGATGATGACAATAAATATGAAACAGATGAAGAAGAAACCCAGGATGAATAGTACAGCTGGAATGAAAATAGTGGTAAAGAGCCCATAACCACCTCTAATGAATACTGGCAAGACTCTTATGAAGAGGCACCAAATACCCAAGAAATGTATGACCTCGAGAGAATGAAAGAATTTAATACTAATGACTATAAAACTGTAAGACCAAACATACCTCCAAGTGATCAAGAATTCTGCGAAACCTGGTGGGATATAAACGAATATTAAAAAAGGATAAGAATTAGTATATTTAAAAAAAATAATAATAATAATAATAAATAAATAAATATCTTTTAACACTCAAATCTGAAGAAAAGAATCCAATCCAGGTTCTGGTGTCCTGACAATAAATAAAGAAAATGGACCCCCAACGATACTCAATATTAAAACATTATCTGCTATACCAACAATATTCACCTACTTATAATTGAGACCAACATAGACAACTGGAGGCACAAAGTCAATTCTTCATCATAAAAGAAGAAATTCTATATAAAAAAGACAGATGCAAACCCAATAATTTGCTCAAAGTTCTGCAAGAACATGAACTAGATCCAATACTTACCCAAATCTATGATTACTCTATAGGTGCTCATTTAGGAACAGAAATCATGTTCAATAATGTGTGTGATTATTACTATTGGCCGCAAATGTATAGTGACATATATGAATATGTCAAAACTTGTGATCGTTGTCAACGTCAAGGGGATAGAAAATTGAAAAAACTACTGCACCCTCTGCCAGTGGTAGCACTGTTTCATAGAGTGGGAATAAATATAATCGGACCATTACAAATAATCCCCCAGTCAAATCGTTATATTGTAGTAGCCATCGACTATATGACAAAGTAGCCAGAAGCTCATGCAATACCAAAAGATAATGCAGAAGAAGTGACGAAGTTCATCTATAAAGAAATCGTATATTGCCATGGATGACCTATGCACCTTTTATCTGATAGAGAGTCTTATTTTAGGAATTGCCTTATCGATAATTTACTCACCTCATTACAAATAAAGCACCATTATTCCAGTCCTTATCATCCACAGACCAATGGGCTCGTGGAGCGATTCAACAAATCCTTGTGTTTGTCAATCGCAAAACTGATTAAGAACGTAACCGATTGGGACCTACTAATATTACCAGTATTGTTTGCATACAGGACCGCAAGGCATAGTACCACCCAACAAACACCTTTTTACCTGTTGTATGGGAGGCATGCCAGGTTACCCATTCACCCTAGTAAAACTGAAAATTTACTTAATAGGACGATCATCCAACAGATATACAAATTAGAAAATGATCTACCACAAGCCCGAGACCAAGCCCTTAGGAAAATTAAAACCCAGCAACAAAAACAAAAGGAAAATTATGACTGTTATTTAAAAGCCACCCCAACTTCAGTATTGGTGACAAGGTATTCACTCATGATGCAAAGAGAATGAGAACCCACAGCCACAAACTAATATCTTGGTGGAAAAGACTATACTATATCCATAATACTCTTGGTAACGGTGCCTATAAATTATGTGATCTCGAAGGAAGTGTACTAACGAATCCTATGAACAAAAAGCTCCTCAAGCACTATCACGAAAGAAATATAAATAGGAATGAGAATGAATTCTAGAGAATGCACTTTTTTGTAAAACGTAATGAGCAATTATGAAGCCCTAATACGTGAAGACTTAGCTGCCATAGAACCTGCAATTGTGTTCCCCGAACCCTGTCCCTATAATGTAACCCAAGACTTACCAACCCAATTATTCTTAGCTTACAATGCCATGAAAAGGGCAAAGGAGAAGAGAAAAAGAGTCGAAAGTTTTGTCCACACCTATTATTTTGGTGCTTAACTCCATCTAATGACCCCAACTGAAAAATCTACAATCCAAGAGAAGTATACTAGTCACTTCGTAAGAGCCACCACTCACCTTTACTATTTGTTCGAACCCTTCAGGGTTGAACAACTCTATCGCACCACACATACAAAACTCTCTGTGATCACTAATCTTAAAAAAGAGGAATTCCAGCCTTATGTCAAGATGAGTCTGTGGAACATGCTTTCTTTGGTGAGGTAAAATTGTAAAAGTCAAAACCGCTTACTCCGGTGGTGCTACGCATCCGACGTAGCACAAAATTTCTTTTTCTTCTATTTGTCTATTTTTTTTATTTTTGTTATTTATGCTATTTCTCAAAATAGGTGGATCAACCAAATCGATTAAATAAAGTAAAAAAGAGTCGATCCATACGAAAGGTAAAATAGGTGGGAAGGGTAAAATAAGAGCAAAAGTATATTTAAATTAGATATACCCTTTATACGACTATGTAAAAATAATATATAAAAACGATCGATTTTACCTCAAATAAAAACAACTCGGGTTGAGTTCAAAAGCTTGAAAATCTAAGCAGCGCAAAGTATCATGCTCAAAGTAGTTTCCTCTTGTAATAAAATACGCTAAAGATAAACCGAATTCGTATTGTCTTGTCCCCGTGATCATAAAATCGTAACCTTTAGTTTGAAGAAAAAGCATAAAAATAGTTAAATTCCAATTTAGGACCCTTATATATAACCCATTAAAGTGATTAAGTTTGTGATCAATGTCATTAAATCTAAGTAATAAGGTCACTTACCCCGAAATCGCCGAAATTCATGTCCCCGTGACTTAGATCCCGTGACCCACACCTGGAAAATTGGAAATTGGATATGGTGCTATAGTAAAAACTATAGTAAGGTATTAACAAAGATTAGGATTAAAGAGCCTAATACTTATCTCTAAAGACCCAGTACTAGAGATAAGCCGCAGCAATACCCAAAGGGCCTAAAACTCGGACCAAGTCTTTCCATGCCTCAATCGAAGCCTGCCCAACTAGGACTTTTGGTGTATTGTATAGCAGAGTTTAGTTAGGGTATAGCCTTAGATCCTCGTGTAACCATCCCGAAAGTCGAGTTCTATCTAGAACCAGTCCCGACTTTCTCAACAGTACCGACGATCCATCAGGAATGGTATTTTTGCTATAATAATAGTTTTTTTTTTAACCCTTTTATAATATTTTTTGTCGATATAACTATGATCATTTCCATTTGTATATGTATTTGTACACGTGTATATAATTGAATTGGCCTTTTTTCTTGCCCGTGACCCACCACATTTCCTTTTTGACTAAAATAAATTAGATTTTCGTCCAAAAATTTTATATTATCATATCAGTACTATCTTGAGAAGTACTGCATTGCGCACTCAGATCTATCTGTGCTTGCCCCCAAAAATTTTTGTCATATTCGGGTTATATTTATCTTTTTTTTTTTTGTGTAAAACAAGGTTGTGTTATATGAAATTTTTCTCAAAATAATTCATTTAGGCTTGGAAGTTAATTTGTGTATATTATATAATTTCCTAAGCCTCGAATGCGTATCAATGTGATAATTATAAAATAAGTAAATTAAATCATAAGTAGGGTTACATGTATTATTACCAGGAATAGAGTGGTTATAAGGTGATTTAAATGGCGTTCGTACGCAAAAACTTGTGAATGTTTGAATAATGCACCAAATGCGTTTAAATTTCACAATGTTACAGTGTCACATGGATCTAA
>CAJVQA010001259.1:0-26570 GCA_910591915.1 Cetraspora pellucida | reverse complement strand
AGTAACACTATAGTAAATATTGCATTATAATAAATAAATATTAATTAACTATAATTAAATTAATTGTTCTATTATTTTAGAGTGTTCTGGGGCATTTGAGGCATTTGGAGCATAACTTGAGACCTTTGGTCAGGGCTCTTGTAATACTAAATAACTATATTTTTAGATATTCCAACAACTATTAGTTAAAATAAAATATTATAAAAAATCTACTAATAAAATAAATATTAACCTATTAAATAGATAATTAAAACTAATAAAATAATATATAGACTATGTAAAAATATTAAAAAAATATAAAATATAATATAGAGCTAACAATAAATATATACTAATATAGTAAAAAAAAAAATTCTATTATAGCACCAAGTAATATATTATTTAATATTGTAGCATCAAATAGTATATATTTTTTTTTTCATCTTGCAGCTTTTTCTTTTTATTTTGTCTTCAGATTATTATTCTCCAATTTTTATTATATACTCTTTTTGCTTGCATATTAATGATTTTATTTATCTCTAATATGGACTCAGTAATCTCATTCTTCTTAACTTGCATATTGATGGCTTTATGTTCTTCCTTTTGAGATGCAAAGCAACCTCTTTTTCTAGGTATTGTATTTATTTGTTGTTATCTTTTTGAATTATAAAACATAGTAAATTAATGCAAAATAACAAAACAAGATCAAAAAAACAAATTCATTATGTAATTTATATAATAAATAATATTTAAACAAAATATAATATTAAATTTTTGTATACTATTTAGAACTTATTAATATTTGATTAGATATATAAGATCCTTTTTAATGTTCAGGTAAGCCAGATCTATTTGCTTATAATTAATTACAAAGTTATTTAATATGATAAATAACCAGTTTGATTATATAAAGCATTTGAGATTTATTATGAAAAAGGTATTATAGTTTATGGTTTACTAAGCTTTAGCTTTATTGATTTATAAAAAATGAAAATCAACTTTGTGTAGTCTAGTCATAATGCAAAAATTATCAATCAATGATTACAACTAATTATGATCTCTAATTAAACCTCAATTTAGTCCAAATATTTATTTAAACATTAATATTAATATTAAACTAAAGTTAGCTTGTAGTTTTTATTTTATTTTATAAACTGCAATAATTATAAACTACTAATGTTTTTGTGTCATAACTATTTACCAAAACTATTATTTATATGAAAGCATTAATATATAAAATTCGCTAACAATTAAATTTATTTGTATAATAAATAAATGTTCTAAGTTTTTTATATAATTATTTAATATGGAAAAATAAATAGAGTGCATATTTACTAAATATACGACTATATATTTTAAAAAATTTTTATGAACATATAATGCATTATATAATCTTAGTTTGGCAGGCTTTTTTCATCTTTTACTATATTAGATCAACTTTAGCTATGACTTTTCTAGACCTTTTAAAAGTAATGCACAGATTATTAGATTCATTATTTGTACTTTTGTATTTATAGATTAAGAAGTTGTATAAAGTGTATTGATATTACTAGTTATGATTGATTTATACTAGCTAATTAGATGTTGATAAAAGTGTTTTAATTTTAAATAAACTTAGGAACTTTAAAATATTTCAACTTTTTGTAGAAACAATATTTCAAAAATCTGACTGGTAACTTTGTTCTTTATGATGAGCTTTACAAAATTACTAGTTAGTTTTTTAAAATATTGTTTCTATAATAAGTTGAAACATTTTGAAGTTACTATGTTTTTGTGATCACATAATTGTCAGGTATAGACTTCTTGCACTATAGAAATAATTAAATTATACTAAATTTTAATTATAAGTATAGTAAACAAAAAAATTATAAAAAAAGAAAAAGAGTAATATAAACTTATTTCTGTAAAAATAAATAAACAAAAAAGTAATTTTAGTTATAATATAAATAGAAAAAATAAATTCAAAATTTAAAGAATATTTTAGAATAATGTGTTGTATTAGGTTTACAAAAAATAGAATACAAACTGCATTTTGCAAAAAAAGTGAATTAAACTAACTTATATTAAAAAAAAAAGAAAAAAAAAGAATCTAAGTTAACTAATAATATAAAACTTATTAGCAAATATTAGTTAAAAAAAAGTTAAATTTATATATAAAAGTATTGAAAATGCAAATATTGTAAGAATTAAAAGATTTTAATTTAAAGTATTAGTAATAATGAAACAACAAACAAAGATTTAATAGACTTTTTAATTATTCCTATTAAACAACTATAAATTAGTACAAATAAAACAAGAAGATAAAGATTATAAATAAAAAAATATACATACTTACTTTATAACAAAACTTTTATAAGTTTTTAAAAAAAGTCTGAAGTGCTTCTGTTATAAAGTTTAAAAAATAAAAAAGCAAAATTAGTATTTATATTGACAAATAGTAATAACAATTCTAAAGTTTTTGCAATTATTATTTTTGCAAATTAAGAAGATTTAGAAGTTGCATAGTTAAAACCAATTTAATACAACAATTATTTAGTTATTTAGAAAAATTATAAAACAAAAAAAAACAAAAACAAAAACCAAACTAATAGGCAAAAGAACTTAGATTAAAAGAGAAAAATATAATAGTCAAAAAATAAAATATAAATATAATACAGAGAATTTAAATAAAGATTTAAAAACCAAGTAAGAAAAAATAATTAAAAACTAACAAAAAAAAAAATTGTCAATTGAAGACTTATTATTAAAAATCATTAACAAATTAGACAAACTTAAAGCACAATATAAAAACAAATTTGAGTTAGCAAAACTAGGTTTTGCAAATTATTTCTAAAGATTACTATAATTGAACTAACAACAACAAATATAAAGTTAAGCTTTTTATTACAAAACAAAAAAATAAAAGTTAAAACTTTATTAAAAAATACTTTATATTTGGACAAAAAAATATAAAATAATAAAAGATAATAATTAAAGATATATAATGCAAATAAACAGTAAAGACTATATATCAACAAAGAAGAATACACAAAATACAACATATATAAAAATAAAATATAAGAAAAAGAATTAAACTAAATCTAATAATATACAATATTAATGAACTTAAAATAAATAATTAAAAAATAAAAGCACTTTATAAATAAACAATAAATAATAAACTAAATATAGTAGGCTTAGCAGAAACAAACATTTTAGCCCAAAAAAACTTTTTTATAGAAAAAAATCTAAAAAATTACAAATATAAACAAAAAAAAAATTTAGATATTAGGTTATTAATTAACAAAAAATAAAAAAACATTTAGGTTAAATAGAAAAAACAAATAAATGTATAATTTTAGCTAGCATTTTTTTTAAACAAGTAGAAATTATAATTATAATAGCCTATTTATTATTAAACAATAAAGATAGAAGAAAGATAATTCAAAAGTTAATAATAAATAAATATATTAAAAAACTATTAAAAACACAAATAGCTATTAATGAATTAAAAATTCTTTTTTCTAATTATTCATATACAAAACTAACAAAACCAACTTAGAAAGTTTTCCAAAAATAACTATCTAAACTAACTTTACAGGTTTAAAAAAAAAATAAAGCTTGTAACAAAGATATAACAAGATCAAATCCAAAAAATTAGATAATATAGTTAAAAAAATAAAAAGAAAAACATCTTAGTTAACTTTTAAAAAATAAAATTTAAAGAATTCTTTATAACTTAAAAATGTAGATTTTTTGATATGAATAGACAAATAAAACAAACATATATATAAATAAATAGCCAAACAAGTCTAATTTAAATAGTAACAGATATAAGACATAAAAAGTTTTAGAACAAATAAGTAACAAACAGAAACTATTAATAATAAGTCAAGTATAATACAGAAAAGTCAAGTGTAATGAGATAGAGTACTATCTAGAATAAGAAAACAAGAATATCAATATATTAACAAAACTTTTATATAAAATAATAGCAAATATTAAAATTGGCATTATTTGAAAAGAAACAAATCCAATAAGAATACTAAAACTAGAAACAAAAAATATAATACATAATTGGTTAAATTTTTGGAAAAAAATAAATAGAATGAAAAGAGTTTATTATATTTTAAGAAAACTCAGTACAAGAAGAGTCACAGTAATAAAATATATAATAAACAAACTTTTAATACTTGAAGAGCTAAACTAAAGAAAATCAAAAGTATATAAATCTACAAAGTATCAGATATGCCAAAATGTAAAGAAAGAAACTCAAATACATTTAGCAAGTTTTAGTAAACAAAAAAGTTTGTAAAAGCAGATTCAAAAAGTATTAATAACTACAGTTTGGAATGGGCTTAAAGAAAAAGAAAAAGACAGAATCCTTTTACAAGTATTATACAAGACATTATTTGAAGAAATAAAAGCCAAAAAAAATCATAAATAAAAAAGCATTAATAAAAAAGCTTATTATGCTAAAAATAGAAGAAAGGCTTGAATAACTTTTAAACAAACAGACTTTACTCAAGTATATAGATATAGTAACAAGAACAGTATAGAACACTTTTTATAACCAAATATAAAAAGTCTAATATGAAAAGATGCAAAACTAATATAACAACTAGAATAAAAAAAGATACTTGTACAAAAGAGAAGTCAAAAAAAAAATAAATAAATAAACAAAAAAAGAAGACAAAGAAAGAAAAATAAAGAAAATAAATTAAACAAAAAAAGAAGCTTAGAAGATAATTAATATACTTGTTACAGAAAAGAAAAAACTCTTCTAGTATAGCTTTAAATAGTTAGATAAGCAGTCTATTTCTAACAGAGATAGTATGACAGATTGTATTTAGATACTATTAGGATGACTAAGTAATGCTAGACTTAAGCATTAGAAAATTCTATATAATTATATATGTATATAATTTCAAGAAGCTTAATAAAGTACTAGTATAACTGCTTAAGGTTAAAAAAAAATAAGCCAAGTACATAAGTATTACACAAAATTAAAAGAAAACCTAATGTTAATTTATATCAAAAAAGCATATTAAATAGTAAATAGCATATATAATAAGGTGTTTTTTAATTAAGCAAATAAAACTTATAATATTAAAAAAAATAAAATTATTATTATACTAAAAAAGCAAGACTTAGTAGAAGTTGTTTTGTTATATATAACTAAAAAATAATTACAAGAGCAAAGAAGAAGCAATTAGAAAAAAGATCAATATTATTAAACAAAACAAAAATAAGATAATAAAAGAATATACAATAAAATAAATACAAAACAAAAAAAAATACAATAGCAATTAACTAAAGCAACTAAAAATTAACAGAAATTGCACAAAATAATATAAAAAAAAGATAAAAAATAAAAAAACTGATAAAAAAAATACAAAACAATATCAAAAATTTACAAAAAAAAGTAAATATAAAGAACAATAAGTCTAATGAGCAACAATTAAGAAAAAAAAAAAGTTATCTAAAAAAGAAATGTAAAAGATTAAAAAAAAGAGCAAGAACAAAAAAATACTAAAACATATAAAAAAGATTTAAAACATATCTTAGCAACAGAAAAAACAGAAAAACAAATAATAATAAAAAAATAATAAAAAAATTGAAATAGTTAAAGTATTTCTAGAAAAGAGCATTTAGACATTAAGCAAAAGAAGTTGTAATCAAAACAATAGCTTACTTGCCAATATATCAGTATACAATATGCCTAAAAAGACAAAAGAAGAATATATAAAATTTATTAGATAATAATTAAGAAATAATATACATATTAAAGACATTAAAAAAGTTTTTAAAAAAGAAAACTTATAAATAAAAGTAGACTTTGATCACAAATATAACAGAAATAAAGCAATACAAAAAATTAGCAAAAAGAAGAGTAATTAGTATAAAATAATACCAGAAAAAAGAGAAAAAATAATAAAAAAAAAACAAAAACAATATAATAAAGAACATTAAAAGAAAAAAATAATGAACAAAAAACCAAAAAGATAAAACTTAAATAAAAAAAATTAAAATTAACACAAATAAAAACTAATACAAAATAAATAAGAAGTTAGAAAACAGAAATTATCTAACAATTTAAAACTTACTGACAAATATAAACAAAAAATAATTAGAATATATTAGCAGAAGAATCAAAAAAGCCTATATAATAAAAATTAAAAGATTAAAATTTAAAGTCTTAGCAGTAGTACAGGTAAAAAAAACATATAAAAACATTCTATAAGCTATACTAGTAAATAACAACAAATTAATAAATATAACAAAGAAATAGAAAACTATAAAACAAAAGAATAATAAAAAAAATATAAAACAAAACTGACAAAATTATTTAAAAGTGTCTTAGAAGTTCTACTATTAAAAAGTTTAAAAAACAAATAAGTAAAATTTGTTCACATTTTTTTAAATAAAAATAAAAATCAAAAAAACTGCAACAGTTATGCTTGCAACAAAAAAAAATATAAGACAGCTCAATTAAAACTATTTATATATAATATTTTCAACTATATTAGGTGAATAAGGAAAAAAAAACAAGATAAAAAGAAAGCCTTAAAAAAGAAAAAAGCTAAAAAAAATTTAGCTAAACTTTTAATACAAAAAAAAACAGCAGCAAAAGAGAAAAACAAGAAAAAAAGTTATATATAAACAAAATTAGAAAAAAAGGTAAAGAATAAAAGATTAAATAGTATTAGGCAAAAGCAACATGCAAGATCAAGTTGTAAAAAATCAATTAAGACATATAAATTTATTTAAAGAAAAAGAAAAACCTTTTAGAAGAAAAATAGCTGAAGCTAAAACTCAAATATAAAAAGAATGTTTATATATAGAAGACAACTTAAATTAAATTTTGAAAAAACTAGAAAAATTAGAAAAGATAAGAGAAATAGTATAAGAGAGTCTGACTTATTGCTTTTAAAGACATCTTAGTTAAATTTATAAGTATAAACTAAGAAATTAGAAAGTTTTTGTATAGTAAAAAAAGAATATTTGAAGAAAGCAATAGAGAAACATCTTCTGGTTATAATAAAGAAATAAAAAAATATATATATATATAAAAACAAGATATAAATGTCTAATAAAAACAAAAAAATAAATAAATAAAAATAGTATATTACAATATTAATAGACTCAAACTAGAGAATAGAAATTGAAAACTTTCTAGATTGAGCAGAAAAAAAAAACTTACAATAACAAAAATAACAGAAATAAATATTGTAAAAAAAAAAGAAATTTCTATTATATAGTTATAATATGCAATATAAAAGTTATTAAACTAATATAATAATAGACAAGAAAAAAGAATTAGATATAGAAATATTAATAAATAAAAAGTAAAAAAAACATGTAAAAACAGTTAAAAGAGTTAGCAAATACATATTAGAGATGAGATTATATTTTAAACAATTAGAATTAGTGATATTAGAAGCATATATTTTATTAAATAATAAATTAATTAGTAAAAAAATCTAGTAAAAAATTGTAAAAATAGTAACAAATAAGAAAAAATATACAGAAGTAGTTATACTAGATAATTTTAACTATATAGTAAATAATATACTAAACAAATAACATCTACAAACATCAAGCTATAAAAAACTATTAATATTTAACTGGCTTATAAGCAAAATTTTATAAACTTATACAGAAGTCTGCATTTAACAAAAAAAGCATATACATAGTCAAATCAGAAAGCTGTAACAAGAATAAACTATATTTTGCTATCAAAAATACTTAAATTAGATTTACAAAAAGCTAATATAGAAGAAGCAAAAAGTTTAACAAATAGTAATTATAAGATGATAACAATAGAAATATAAATAAACAAGTAATTGCAAATCATAGTAGTACAGAAATCAAATATAAAGACTAAATAAGAACAATATATCTGTATAAAGAAGTAAAACAATAAGACTAAAAAGAATATGCAAGAGAGTTGCAAATCAGCTAAAGTAAAAAAAAGTAATAAAACAACTAGAAAATGATAAAGTAAATACAAAATATAGTACAAATATGCTATACCAGATATAAGATGCAATAAAAGTAGCTATAATTAAAGCAGCAAACAAACAAATTTCAAAAAAAAAAATATTTAACACAAAGACAAACAGAAAACAAAACCAAAAAAAAACAAAACAATATAAACATATTATTAAATTCTAACAAATAATTAAGAGAACAAAAACTCTATAATCTATAAAAGCATATGAATATATATGAAGCTCTGAGGCTAAGTCTTTTTTTTTTTTTGGTATTAAGGTGAGGCCTTGCTTATATCTTTATTAGTAATTTTAGTTGTATATATTAATATACTACATATTAAGATATACTAAGATTGTATAAACAAAATAAAAACTACATGCAAGAATTGAAGCTCAGACTATTTTATCTGTGACCTAAACCAACTAGAGTGGTTAAAGCCCACCTAGATTTGTCGTACTTATACAAATCTAGGTGGGTTTAACCTAGATTGTATAAGTACTTTATAAGGAATCTATAAAGTATAGATAATATATAATTTGTTTAGTATAAATATAAGGAGTTGTTAGTTATTTATATAAATATATTAATTTTAAGTAGAATAATAGGATAAAAAAAAATTGTAGTTGACATAATAATTGTGTTATAAAAATAAATTTAAGTTTATTAATATTGTTATTATTTAAAATTGAGTTTCTACTACTGTAAAGAATAAACACAAAAAATAGATACTAATGTGAAAGAAATTGGGCAAACAAAAACTTCAGGTGAGGAGTACCACTAACCAGGCTGCCAAAAGTCTTGAATCAGAGAAAAAGAACCTTAGAAAGCAAACACTAAGATACCAGAGACAGGTTATAGTCCTTCTAGACTATTTGGATTGGAAGTCTGAAATCAGAAGCAGAAGTATACTTTAAGTACTAGGAATATGCTATGAAGTTGGTATTGAGATTTGAATGAACTCTACAAGAGCAAGCCCTGTTAACAATAAAAGATTAAATGTAAGTAGTCAGTTAGCAGAGAGGCTCTCTGAAGTTTTACAGTCAGATAACATATTCTGAAATATAACAGTTTAACAGATGTACAGAAAAGAAGATTTATAGTAGGTTAAACAACACTTAGGTATATAGGAACTTGTATACTATTTGTCTGGTATAGTACAAAGATCAGAGTATTTAAATAGATAATCTTCTAGTAGATTGCAGGTATGACAACTAGTGTAAAATCTGCTATATAAGTAGATTACTTAAAATAGGTAACCAAAAGTTGCATATGTGGCTAGTTGTATACTCACTATGTACAAGTTATATAAATATAATTAAAATCACAATAAAGGCAATAGCTACTGATATTAACAGTTTTAGTAAAAGCAAAAAAAAAAAAATAAGTTTCAAAGAATTTTGTAAAGATAGTACTAGTTAAGAATTAAAAAAAAAAAAAAATTTGGTATTTCTAATACTTTAAATTGAGAAAAAAAAAGATCTGTAGAAATTTTTGGTATATTAAGTTTTTTAGAGATATATTGCATTACTTGTGATAAGTAAGATTAGTAGTATCTTAATACCAAAAAAAAAAGTAAGATTAGTAATATTTAAATTGAAGTTTAGAAATAGAAGTATTAGAGAATTGTATAATATCAAAATATGCTATTATTTGAACAAAAGTATATAGATTGATAGTTTTAGTAAAGGTATTTTGAAGAGTATTTTTAAGATTAGAGTTATTGATATTATTATTTTTAGCTATCAGATTTAAATAATATTTAATATAAGTGTAATAAAAAAAAGATTTATATTTGGAATTTGTAGATATACTATTAAGTTGAATAAATTGTTGTTTAGCAGTTTGAGCAAGTTGTTTAAGAGTTTTAAATAGAAAAAATTTGATAAAAGTTGTAGCTGAGGATTGGTTTTGTTTAAAAATAGAAAAATCTAGCTTTGAGTAAATATAGTTAAAAGAAATAGAAGAAAATTTAAAAGAATTTTAAAAATAAAAAAAAGTCAGATTATGAAAAGTATATAAAGTATTTTGAAAAAGAATATTACATTTAACATTTGTATATATATATATATAATATAATGAAGCTTTAATTGAAGCTGTTGTTCTTTTTTATAGTAAGTTTATTGTAGAAAAAGAATAAAACTTTGAAAAAAGTTTTTTAAATTCAATTGTAAGAAAAATAACTATTTGGTATTTAATAAAATTGTAAACTTTTTGTCTATTAATATGTATAAATTGTTTTTAATAAGAGTTAAAAAATTTTGAAAACTATTATCAAGTGGTATTTGATATGTTTTAGAAGAAAAATATTAAAAGTTTTAAGAAAATTTTTAGTAGAAATATCAAATATAATATAAATATTATATTTGATATCATTTTTAATTTTTATAAATAAAGAATTAGTATTATTAAATATTGTATTAAAATATAAAGTCATCTGAATAGATTTGAGATCAAGGTCTTCAGAAAATTTAATATAATTAATAGTTTTGTATTTGTTATATAGAAAAAGATGTAAATAGGCAAAATTAATTGCTATTTAAAAGTGTTTAAAGATAGAATATGATAGTAAAAAGTAGTATAAATGAAATATTTTTTTGTAATTAAGTTTAGTAAAAAGAATAGTAGCAAAGTTAGAATATCTCTAAGTGTAAGCAAAAGATAATTATGTAATATATTGATATGTTGAATATTTGATGTATTTTGATAGATAAATTTAGTTAAGAATTGTAGTTTTTGTAAAATCATATTATTTAAGAGTTTATTAAAGTTACTTTTAGTATATTGTTAATTAATTGTTTCATTTTTTTGAATTTGACCTGAATAGAAATTTTGAAGAAATAGTTTAATAAAATCAAGAACTTGTAAATTGAATGATATAAAAAATTGTACTTAGTATTAATTTTTAGTATTAATAAGATAAGTTTGAAACCAGTCAAGTAGATTTTTAGTAGTATTGGTATTGACTTGTATAATTAAATAATAAAGAAACCTTCATTAAAATATAATATTTTTTAGATGTTTATTAATTTTTCTTCATCAAAATAGATGAATTAAATTTAAATTTTTTTTTGTTTTTTTTAAAGAGAGGTCTATCCTCTATCTCTTTTATTTATAGTCAATTGTACATATATAAAACAAATATACACAAAAAAACTATATTAGGGGAGATGAAGGTAAGAGCTACTTTACTCTTAACCTATTCTTTGCTAAAATAGTCACTAAACCTCTAGTCTTCAAGAAGATGTATTAGTAAGAATTATTTATTGTTTATGTATCTAGTTATTTCCTTTCTATAACAGATAGAGCTAATGGCTTAGTTTTGTTTAGCATCAGAGTCTGTATTGAAACAAGGTTTGGAATAATTGAATCATGTTGTAATATATTAGTAGAGCATATTTGAGTCTGTGACTATTTGTGTCAAAAGGTGCTAGTGTGTCTCTAGTAATAAGTTCTAATGGCATCTGCTTAGTTATATATATAATAACAAATGCTCTAACAAAAGCACCTAAGTGCAAACATGGTATTTCTAATTTTTGTGAAGTTTATATACTGTTTGTCTAATTAGGGTTGAAAACTGTATATGGTTCTGAATGCAAGTTAATAAATGTACAATGTTCTCAGAGGTACTATAACATCTTGGATATAAGTAGTTTGAATATTTTTTGCTATTTCTCCAATGCAGTAATAGATAAGTTGAAAGTTTCTTAAATAGCAGTTTAATCTTAAAATTCTTGATTGCTAAAAATGATGGATTGGTGTTTAGAGCTAGTAGTTTTTCATTATAGGAAATGTATTTTAATGTGAAAGCCAAATTGATGTTGTTTTGTAATATATGCCAACCTGAAACTCATTGTTGGTAAAACCATAACAGCCAGTTTGTAATTTGATTTATATGTTTTAAAGTAGTTTTTAAAAAGTATTTATATAGTTTGTTAAGAAGTCTTGAAACAAAACATTGTATAAAAAGCATTGTGGTGCTAGGTCTAATGGAAAAATTATACTTGTAGTTTCTTTAATTTTTATATTTTGGTTCAAAGTAATGTTGAGTTTTTGATTACATGAAAGCACTTTTAGGATTAGGAGAAGGTACATATGCTGCTGCTTGTTTAGTACTGAATAGTTATGAAGCTTAACTGAAGTTACCAGGTTGATAAAATTAGTAAAAGTAGAATTGTTTGTACAAATAGTTACTTCTGTATATAAAGTAATAGTGGTAAGAATGAAGTTTAGTAGATTAAGCATCATGCTTATATGTGAAGGCTATTAGTTAGTAAAACAACCAAAACAGGTATTAGTATTTTGTATATAGCATTTTGCTATTATTTGTGAGTTGTTGTTTACTATTTGCCAGTTGAAGGTCAAGTAAATTGTTAATGTCTTAATAGTGAAGTTAACTTCTGTTAATGTTTTTCATAGGTTAATTGGAGGGTTTTCAAAAAAACATAGAAGTCTTTTTAGTATTGGGTTTGCATCTTGTATTTGCTCTTGGGTTACAGTTGTTGATATAGTATAGTTTAATGTCTTTTTAAAATCTGCTATGTCTAAGTGGATTTTCTTTTTATAGTCTACCTATAAATTGTATAGTAGTGTTGTTATATTAAAGTAGCAATGCTTGAAGTGATATGATCAATTTCTTATATTACAGCCTGTACAAACTAATAATATGTTGGCTGGCTTTAATATATAGTGTCGAGCTTTGAAAACTTTGTTGTAAGAATTGTATATTTTGCTAATATTAAAATTGTCTGTAATTATTTAACCTTTTTCTTCAGAATTCTATTGAGACAAGATGTAAGAGTTTATATATGAAAATGTTGATAAAGAATTCATTAAGACTAATATTAAGTCTTAAACTATAAGAAACCAGTATAGACAGCATTCTTTTAGTATCTTTTTAATGTTATGATAAAAATTATTCTATTTTAAAAACTCTGAGTTAGTTGCATTTAGAAATTGTTTTATGTTAGCAATGTTATGATTGTTTAGCTTTTCTTTAAAATAAGAAGCTCTAGAATAATTTAGAAGAATTTAGTTTATTGAAGTTTCAGTAAAAATTTGAGGCAAGGCCAGTTGTTACCATTTTGTGAGGTCTGTAAGTTTAAGGCATAAGTGCAAGCACCATTTGGCTAGTTTGTATATTTAATTGTGAAGTTAAAAAAACTAGAAGTTGGATGAGAATAGAAGTATTGGTAAAAGCTAAGTCTTATAATTGTTATAGTTATAACTTTAAGAAAGAGGAATCGAAACTGTGATGGTTTAAATTTTTTTGGAGAACTGTTACTAAAGAAGAAAGTTGAGTCTAAGCTAGGTTGCTTAAGGCATATATATTTGGATTGAATAGGAATAAGTTTGGAACTCCCTAGACCAGTCTTGCTTTGTGTTTAACTAAATTAATGCAGATCTTGTTAAGTATATTGGTTTGAGTATTAGAAAGGAAAATAAAATGCAATTTATAAAGCAAATGTGAAAATATAATACTATTTATTATATAAATTGATTGTTTTTCTGTTATATAGGCAAATTGTACTTTTTCAGAGTAATTGTTGCCTTAGTCATGATTTTTTTTTGAACAAGTATTTGTTTTTTGTTAATAGAAAACCATGCTTCCAGATATTTAAATGATGTTCTGCTAATAATTGCTATTAATTGTTCATTTTTAAAAGTTATACTATTATCTGAGTTTTTTGAGTTTGTTGCTAGAATCAACTTAGTAGGATTGACTCTTATGTTGGCAAATTTATAGAAGGAAGAAACTGTGTAGAGAATATTAGTAAGAGAGGTTTTATTAGATGCAATCTACAAAGAGTCATTTATATATGCCATTACTGAGGTGTGAATTTCTTTTGAACAGATAAATGGAATCTTTTTAGTAAATCTTTGATATTTTGTATAGATTCTAGATATTAGAGAGTTATAATAAATTTTTCAAAAAAGTAGTAAGATCATTTTTCTCTAATTTACTTCATCTTTAACAGAGTAGAATTGGATTAGTTCCAAACTAGTAATCATTTTGCTAGTATGATGATAAAGCAAATATGATAGCAGGTTGATTGCTTTGTTAAGTATATGTATTTTTTAAAAAAATTTGCATAGAGTTGGTATGTGAATTGAGTCAAATGCTTTTAACATATTCTGGAACAAGATCCAAATCTCTTTTTAGTTTATAGTTGCATCTTCTAAGATGTATGTGAGTTGTGAGATAGGTTGAAGTGTTGATTGGTAAGGGAAAGCTGCAAAGTTATGAAAAAAGAGCACTTGGTTGTGAACTAAGATGTTTGTTAAATGATTTGTTAAAATTTTTGTAAAAATTTTCTGGTGTAGTCTATTAATATAATAGGATAAGTGGTATTTAGTTTGTAATTATACTGTTGTTTTTTAGAAATTGGCCAAATATTAGTCTGTAATTATTAGTTTGAAACTATCTCTTGTATTATGCAGCTGTTGAAGATGTTTAGTTGAACTGAAAAAGCTAAAAAAGGCAATTGCTAAAGAACTTTATTTGTAATTTCAAAGGGTCCAGTTGCTTTTTCTTTAAGAGCTAGATTTATTATTTGTATTAATTTAGCTATTGAAATAGATAAAAAAAGAGTATTATAGGTGTTATTTCATATGTGCTGAAGTGAAAAGTAAAATAGCTTTCATTCTTCTTATGAAGAATTATTAGAAGGGTTATTTTTCATCCAGTTTTTAAAATATGTGTATACAGTTTCTTTGATCTCTTTTTGGTTAGTAATTATTCTGTCAGATGTTAAGACTTTTTTATAGCTAACTGGTTTCACTTGCTTTATAAAATACTATCTAGCATTCAACTAGTAATGTTTTTAAAGTCAGAATATCTGCAATTAATATAGAACTTAATGCATTCAGTTTGTTTCTGTTTTTTTTTTATAATTGCATGCTTGCCAAATTGTATATTTATGTTTTTTGACTTGATCTATAGTATTTGACTATAAATGAGCAAATTCCTCTTAAGTAATAGAAGCAATACTAATTTCTGCTAAGGTGGCTGCTTTTATTAGATATTGATTAGTCTAGGTTATTGTGTCTGCTGTTCTATTTGATAGTTGTTATAGGCATTTGTTAATATTTTTTAGAGTTGCATGAAGTTTTGTTGCTTTTAATAACATAGCAAAGAAAGGCTGTGGGGCTGTAAAGATATAAGAGATGTGTTTATTCATTACTTCTTTTATTTTTAATGTTCAATAATTCTATGTTCTATCAATATTATCTTTATTCATATTTGGCGAAGAGGTTTTTTAAGAATTAAATGATATATTAACAAGTTTGCAAATTCATTTTATATGTTTGCTGTAGTTTTTTCATAAATATGTTTTTTTTTTCTTTTTTTGTTTTTAGAAGTTATTAGTAAATAGAAATTGATATGCCATGTTGTGTTTAATATATAATGATTACTGTTTGTTATATAAGTAGCATCAATTATTATTAGTAGATCAAAGGCTAAAAGTATATCTAAGGAATTCAAAAATTATCTATCTGACTAGTTGAATTAGAATCATGCCAAGTAGGTGTTTGTATGTTATAAAAATTCAATAGGTAGCATTTAGGTCAGTAAAAATTGAAAGTTGTTTGTTTTTGTGCTGATTTGCATTAAATTCACTTATGATAATCAAGTGCCAATTTTGAAATCTGGTCTTAGTAACTTAAAAATGAATTTGGGATTGTGTCTGCCTTAGAAGTGAAGAATAATTTGAAGGAAGTTATGTTGAAATAATATGAAACTTGTTGTTGTTTGAAAAAAAGAAGTCAATACAAATTGCAATACCAAGTAGAATGTTAATATTGTAAATATAATGCTATAATTGGTTGCAGACTAACAAAGCTGTTCCCAAACTGGCCTCTCTTTAATTCAAGTCATATAGTAAAAAGTTCAATATGTATATTTTATAAAAAGAATTAGTATAAGATTTTGTTACTGAGTCTTTTAGTTTAGTTTCTGTAATAGAAATTATATGTAAATCTGATTCTATACAATGTTCAATCCAGTTTTGCATTTTTAGTATATTATTAATGCCTCTAATATTGTGTGTAGTTATGTTAATTTTTTTATTTAAGTTTAGTTTAATTTTTTTGTTTCATTCTTATTTTCTGCTAAGAGAGATTGTTTATATAAGAGCTTGTACTCATTGGTGATCCATATTGTCATCTTTTTCTATATCTGATATTTGTATATATGTGGTTGTTATTTGTTTTGGTAAATCAAAAATTTCAAAAAATAGTTCAAACAAGTTTATAAGGTCAAAGATGTATTCTGGTAATGAGTGATAGGCAAAGTTTTGCCTAAGAGTTTCTATAACTAATTGAATATTATAGTGTTTCTGTACTTGAATGTATATGTTTATGATTTGTTTTTGTTTGAGAGCCAATTGAAGTTGTTTGATTGTTGATAGCAGTTTGGGCAAAGTTGATCCAGTCTCTAGTTGTCTTTCTTTTTTTTCTATTTTGATCCAAGACTAAGGTATGGCATAAAAATAATAATGTTCTTATAATGCTTTGACTGCTATACTTAGCTCTTTAGAGGTTAATATTAGTAAAGTTAGGTTAACCAGAGTAACTAAATTGGCATCTTCAGGCAGATCTGGTAAATCTATATAATTAAAGTTATAATAGGATTGTAGCAGTGGTGATGAGATATTGTAGTTTCATAGAACACTCTTGACAAAAGCATTCACTTCTTTAGTGCTCTGTAGAGAAAATGTAAAGTTGGATATTTTTAAGTTTGTTGGGTCTAAAGGTAGTTGTTTTTGAGAAATAATAGAATCATTAGATAGTCTGATAAAAGAATAGTCTATGTATAATAATCTAATGTGTTTCTTAAAATCATCTTGACTGTTAGGTAGAAAAGAAAATCTTTCTCTTAATTTAGATATCAAGTCTTGTGAAATAGAAGACAAAGAGTATTTTGCTACTAGTAAGTCAAAGTATTTAGCTGAAATTTTCTGAAAAATATAATATTTTTGTAAGGTCTCTTTATAGTAAGCTAGCTTTTTTAGCTTAGCTCTGTCTACAATAAGAAAGAAGTGTTATACTTTATTTCTTAAATTTTTGTATAAAGCTGATAAAGTTTCATAATTGTTTGCAATATATTTATCTAACAGCTTATCAAAGGAAAATATTAACTGCAGTGTTCTAACTGCCAGTATGAAGACCCATCAGCTTGTAATAGGTAAGTTAAAGGAAATAGCTTAAGACAAGTAGTCTGGAATGAGCTCTGGTCTATTAGGCAAAGAATTAGTATTTTATTTATTATTTTAGAAATTGCTCTTTTTGTTGTTTCAAAATCTAGATTTTGTTGGATTTTTGCAAAACCAATTAAGTAAAAAATATATTTTGTGATTTCTTAAATGTCTAAAATATTGAAGTTCAGATTGGTTAGGTAATCAAGTAACAGCTTTGTATATAATAATTTAAAAGTTTGATCTCAGTTTTTTTTGTTAGTAGCTAAAACATCATACTGTTTTTTGTATGCATCTAAGGCATCAAAAAATAGGCTGTTGAATTCATTCTGATGTTGTAGTCTAATTGCTAAAACTCGAGTAAAGTTTCTAAAAAAGGCTGTGTTTTTGTAAAAAATTTTTGCTTTTATTGCTATTGGGATATGAATAGTAGTTGGTTTTGTTAACAACTTGTATTTGATTAATTTTTTCAAGTTTTGAAGTAAGGTTAGTGCATTCTTGGTTTTTTGTCATGTCCAAATTGTTAAATCAAATGACTCTAGTTTTCCTTGTCTAATTTTTTTTAAGGCTGCCTGTATATGTTTTTTTTATTCTTTCTTTTTATTAGCTTTAAAATAAGGATTTGGTGTTCTTCTAGTTCTCTCTAAAAGGTTTTTAACTAGTGCTTAGCTGTATAATATTTTTTTTTGTGGTTGTTCTTCAAGTATTATATTAGTTGATTTTATTTCTTCATTGTTGTCATTCTCTTAGTTTGTTGATATGTGCTCTATTTTCATATTAGGTTGTTCTGTGGTGCTGATATTTAGATTGAACTGAGATATTTGGTTAGATAGGGTGGGTTGTTTGTTTTTTCTATTTGCATTAGCAAAAGAGAAGCAGCATCTATATTAATTGGGTTCTGGATCAGGTCTTTCTCAGTTCAGTTATCTGTAAAAAGATTTGAGATTGTGGTTGTTGTTGTTGTGTATAATAATATCATTGCTAGATTTTTTGAGAGTATGCTAGAATCTTCATTTTTTTTAATTTTTTTTTCATTAGTAATTTTTTTTTTTTTTTTTTGGTATTAAGGTGACCTCTTTGGTTTTTGATTTTTATTAATTACTTATTGGTATTGTGGTTCAATGAACTACTACAGGAGTGTATACAATTGGCTACATATGTAACTTTTCTATATTATCTATTTAAGGAGTCTGCCTGAAGGTTTCTTACCAATTGCTATATCTAACACTCCTGCTTGGATGTTCTACTTTAAACTCTCTGAACCTGTAATCTGTGTTAACATCACTGATCATCTTAGATGTCCAGATCATCATCCTCAACCTTAGAACTAATTTATTCTTGAGGCAAACTCCCCAAAGCCTTTTGTACACATTTTTACACCTGACTTAGATATTGCTATAGCAGAACTAACACTTGCGGTCAGGGCTAACCATTAAACCACTATGCCCTTGTAGAGTTTACTTAGACCTTAGCATCTACTTCACAGCATAACCCTAGTACTTTAGTATACTACTGCCTTTTGTCCAGTCTTTTTACCAAACTTCCAATCCAGATAGCCTATGTAGGACTACAACTAGTCTATCAGTATATCAGGTTGGCCTGATATTCTTTTTCTTCAGTTCATTCTAGTGGCCTAATTGGTGGTACCCTCGAGACTCTCAACTCAGAGTTTTTTGCCTATCCGGCTACTATGATCAGGTACTATGAGCTTGGTATCCATTTTTCTGGACTAGCTTTTACAGTAGGGCCATCAAAGATCCAACTACCTTTCTACTTAAGTCTTCCTAAATGGACTTCTTGTTACCCAATTTCAACAAATTTACACAGCCACAAGGACTTATCTAGTGTTTGCATTATTTGATTTGTTAGTTTTTATTCCTTTGTATAATGTCATACTTATACAGATGCCCCATGACCTGCCAGTTATGCTGGTGCAATCACCATTACAGATATCCTAACCCAATCATTAGTAACAGTTGCCATAATATAAATATTATATAGGTGATTATTCAAATTTTCACTGTCGATGAGATTTGAACATTCAATCTACTATTTGGAGGGTTGACAACCTGACCACTTCACTAGGTCACCATATTCCTTTTTCATTAGTATTTTTTCTATTGCTAATTTGTATAAGGATAGCAATTTTGCTATTAGTTTTGTATTTCTTTTTGTTGTTCTGTTTATCTATAGTTTTTTGAATAAATTGTATCTGTAGATACTGTTTGAAGTATCTATTTTGGAACTTATTGTTATTGTTGTAAATATTAGTTCCAGTTGTTGACTTAGTTGGCAACAAAGATAAGAAGAAGACTGAAGTGCAGAAAGCTTTTTTGTAACTTCATTTAATTCTGTTAAGGTTTAAACTGTGCTGTTTGTTAATACTAGTATTTAGTTAATTAGTTAAGATTTATTTTAGTTCAGCTTTTTTGAAAAAAAATTTTGTTTTTTCAATTTTGTTATAAAATCAAGATTTTCAGAAAAGAGTTTTTTTTAGCTAATGAAAATTTTAAAAATAACAGAATGAATTAAATTTAATATTTTTAGAATATATATAATTTTTTATAAAGAATAAATTTAATTAAAATGTTAGAAAAAGAGGTTTTTTTAATAAAATATAAAAATATTGTAGATTTTGTATAAAGTAAATTTTAGAGTTATTTATGGTTATGATACTTGTTTTGTTAATTTTTTTAGTAAGTTTTAGAGCTATTTGTTTAAAACTTCAAAAGTATATATAGTTTGATATCAGAAACAAGTTTATTTAGAACACTAATATAATATACTTAGTAAAATATAGAGATATTAGCAGATTAAATTTGCCAATTTATAAAAATAAAGAAAGAATGTGTTGGTATTAGATTAGAATTAGGTGATATATAAAAAAAGTAATAAAGAGAATGTGATAGAGAGAGTATTATATAGAGTGTGATTGTTAAATATTGTAATAGAAAAAAGATATTTAGAATAATATATATTGATTGATAAAGAAATTTATAAATATATAGATAAATATAGAGTATAATAAATAATTATAAATAAAGAATGGCAATCCTAGTATAGTGGTTGGATTGTTATCTTTTAAGTGGCAAGTCTAAGGTTCAAATCCCACTTATGATAAAATTTGAAAATTATATCTGCATTATGATAACTGTTTCTTGTCAATTGATTAGCCTTATATAGCTGTAACCCAGATATATCATGCAAGTTTTACTTATATTGGGAGCTCGAAACATTTATGCAAAGTGTAACATTACATGTACATAAAGGAATGTATAACTGATATTGCATAAGACCTCAGTACAAACCTATGATAAGACCATCAAACATAGAAGACTAAGGAATCAAGATGACAGAAACCTACTTAAAATTTTCTAAGTAAAGAAATAGCATGAACTTTCAACAGTATTATCAAACTAGTTGAAGTTTATGAAACATCTTCATAAGAACTGAAGGTTAAATTCAGACATTAAATATGTATAAAGAAGCACATAACTAACCAGGCTGCCAGATTCATCAAAAAAAAAAATACAAAAGTATATTATACTGGGCTATCTGGATTGGTAATCTGAAATGAGACTAATAGTTCTAAGTTGTAGCTAGTAGAAGATGATGAAGAAAAGTCAGAAAGATGGGTACTAAGGTTTTAGCAAAGTTTACAAAGATAAAAATAATATAATGTAGTAGTTAAACAGGTAAACTCTGTGATTGCAAGTATTAAATAACTATAATATATTGCATAAAACTAGGTCTATATGTGTGAGACATAAAGGCTCTAGTAAGTTTTCCGTCAAGGATAAAGTAGTTCTAAGGGTAATAACCAGCATCGAGAACTTAGATAAGCAGAGCCTTGAGATGTTCTTATGATACAAGAAGGATTGCATATACAAAAAGTTTAAATAGACAAGACCCTTAGTTAGCTTGCAGATATAGAAACTAGTGTAAAACTTATATAGCAATATGTAAGTGAACTACTTAAATTAGACACCAAAAGTGCATGTGTGGCTAGTTGTAACCTCCAATGTAAGGTAAGCCTCTGGTGGCATGCTGTGTCCTAATCTATTTAAATAAAAATATTACATTTCCAAGATAGGGACTTTAACTATAAAAAAAAATAAATAAATAAATAAGTATAAATATAGAGTAAGATTGGTTACAATAAATTTAGTTAATAAATAATAAAATTTATATTAAAAACATTTAAAATTTGATATTTTTAGGTATATTGTAATTAAAAATAGTTTGAAATAATGTAAGATAAGGATATATAGTAATTTGTATTTAGTGTAATACAGCTATTTACTAATTAATAAATAATTTATTTGTACTAAATTAATTGTAAAGCTTAGATTATTTAGATGTTTTGTAACTTGTACTGTATAATTTTTTTTTTTTTTTTTTTTTAAGAGAGGTCTTTCTTCTAGTCCTTTATTTTAGTAATATATAATTAAGTACAACTAGTACAAATTGATACATTAAACTAAGGAAGTTAGGGTTAGGGCTACTTTACTCTTAACCTATTCTTAGCTAGAATGGTTAAGAGACCTCTAGTCTATGGATTGAATAATAGGGGATGTTTGGTTTAAGTGTGTAAATCTATTAAGCCATAAGGTATATTGCCTATCTATTGATGTTAGTAATGTGCAATCTGGGTTCGTGATAGTAATAATTGGTGCAGATGAAATCTGATGTTGAATGTATATTCTACTTGGTTTCCATATATATTTGTATATCTTTTTTGTAATTTAGTAATAAATGTTTGGTAGTAATTTCTTTTGTAGTGAACCTATTTTGAGTAAGTTATTTGTTATAATTTCAATCAGGATTTGTTGGTTTATATAGATGTTTTGTATTTCTTGAGCTAGATTTGTTGATATTGTTGTTTCAATTTCGTTGTCTTTGCAAACTTTTGTTATTGCTTCTTTTATTATTTTTTTCAATTCTATTTGATTATATGGGCAGGTAAGCATATAGACTATGTCTTCTAGTATGTTTGGACACTTTGCACAATATGGGTTGATATGAGCTTTTGGGTTTTTTTTATGAAGATTAAGATGTGTTGGTAGTTCTGAGGTTAGGATTTTGATTTTGAATGTTTTTAAAGTAGATTTTGTAGAATCAGTATTTTGGCTAAGGGGTTTGTTTTTGAAATTGAGATATTCAAATGTAAGTTTCCAATTAATGTTTGAAAGATTGTCTGAAATATATTTAATATGCTTTTGATTATTTCATGTAATAATTGCTTCTGTTTTTTGTAATGTTTTAGGTATTTGGTGAATAGCATACATAGTTGGTGTATTCATTATAAAGGGGGTAAAGGTAGTGTTTAGTACTGTATTGGGTAGCAGGTCTATATAGAATTGACAGGAGGCATTATTTATGCTTATTTTTTCTTCTGTTAGATTGATTTTAATTTTTAGGTTTTTGCGTTGATTATGGTATTAATCAGAATAATGATGTTGTTGAAAGGGGTTTTTTTTAGTTTATGTTTTTGTTCTGTTAACATCTTGAGCATTGTTGAAATTTTGTTAGAAATGTTGCTTTTATTGGTTAATATTTGAATTTTCATTTCTTCTGTTATTACTATAAGGATGATTGCAAGCATTGTAAACATTGCGTAATCAGAGAAAGAAAAGATTTTGTTAGTACAATGTCATATGTGGCCATTATGTTGGAATGATAGTTGAGCATACAGAGTATTGTATCTGTTTGTTTTTTTGAAAGAAGTTGTGAGTTTGAGGTTTAGTTCTTTTGGGAATAAACTTGTCATATATAATTTCCATATTTTTTCTTGGTTATTTGTGAAGGTCTGTAGAAGTCAGTAATTAGTTCGATATTTTGAAGTTGGGAGTAATTTTTTGTGACTTTGTTTAGATTGTATGGTTGTTTGATGGGAGTATAAACAATTAAGATTTGCGTAGATTCATTTGTGACAATCAACTTGGATTTTAAAGGTTTGGTGTATGGGATTAGTAAAGTAGCAATAGGTTGTTTTAAATTTTAGATTTTTGATTTGATATCCAAGACATGGTATTAGTTGGTAATCATTTAATGGATAAGTATTGTAGTGCTTGATTTTGGCTTGATTATTGATGATACTTGTTAATTTTCCAAATTGTTGTGATTTTGTAATTACCCATTGTGGAGTCGTAGTATTAATTTTTCTGAAGGTGTATGGGTTGGAGTAGTTTAGTATTGTAGATGAATTTGTTAGAGAAGTTATATGGTCTGTGATTGCTTTAAACCATTTTGGGGTTTTGCCTTTTGGTATTTTTTGTATGTTATGATGAAAAGATATCCAATTTAGAATATTATAGTTTATGTAGTCAAGGAACTGCTTAATACAAGTTATATTGTGGTTATTTAATTTTTCTTTAATTGCATATGGTTGTTTTATTGATTGGAGAATTTGGTTAATAGATGTGCCTTTTGTTTGTTTGGGAATAGGCTATGGGTTGGTTGTGCATTCTAGCTAGATATTTAGTAAATGAAGTATGAGTATCATTTGGGCTATGTTTGTTTTAAATTTATTTAGGTTGTTCAAGTAAGATTGATTTGTTTGAATTGGCTGCATTTTGGATTTGTTGTAATCGGATTTTTAAACTATAAGTATCAAAATCAGGTAAGTTAATGCTTCTATTTAATGTATGAATTTGTTGCTGTTGTTAAATATTGTAAAGTATATTTAGAGCATATATATCAGAGTGATATAGGGTGGAGTTAGGAGTGGACCACACTAGTCTAGCTTTTTGTTTGATGATATTTGTATATAGGTTTGTAATAGAGTTGCAAAAGCGTTTTAATAGATATGTACTTTGCATCTGATATGCTGCACATATAAGAATTATATTATTGATAATGTAAATGGCTTGTTTGTCAGTTATTTTAGCAAATTTGATTTTGTTTAAATTGGAAGTAATGTCTTTGATAAGAAATTTTTTTGTAGGTTAAAGAAATGGGTCTCGAGTAAGCCATGCTTCTAGATGTCTGAATATTGCATTTTGTTGAATATTTGTTATGTTCTTTTCCTGAAATATTATATTAGCATTAGGATCCGAGTCATTAGTTACTAGTGTTGATTTGTGAGAGTTGACTTTGATATTGGTGTAGGAAAGAAAGAAATTAACTATTTTTAGTATATTTTGTAATTCTTGTTTATCTTTGGCTATCCATATTGTATCATTCATGTATGCTATAACTGAATTATGTATTGATATAGTAGAAGAATGTGTATGAGTTTTAAGTTGATAACCTTGATATGTTGTATTGATTTGGTTAATGAGCAGATCGTAGTAGATCCTTCATAGGATTGGAGAAAAAGTCTTTCCTTGATCAATTTCATCTTGTACAGTATAAGGTTGTATTAGTCCAATGCTTGTAATAACAGAATTTTGTCTGTTGTTGAGAAGATGATTTAGTAAGTTTATAATTAGGGAAGGAATATGGATTTGTTAAAGTGTCTTGATTAGTAGAGGGATGTGTACTGTATTGTAGGCTTTGAACATGTCTTGTGCTAAGATTCAGTATTTGTTTTTTGTTATATTAGTATGCTCTATTATATGTGAGATAGTTTAAATAGGTTGAAGGGTAAAAGTGAATGGAAGTGCCACATTGTTATTTGGATTTAGAATTGGGTGTTGGGTAAGAATTTTATTTAGGTAATGGGTAATTATTTTGGTGAAAATTTTTCAGATATGTTCAATTAATGTGATTAGTCGAGTGTATGAAAGATCATTATTATAATGTTGTTTTTTTGAAATAGCCCAAATGTTTGCATATCCCCAGCTACTTGGTATTTTTTCGATTGTCAGACATGCATTGAAGATCTGGAAAAGAATTTGTTTTGCTAATGTTGGAAGATGTTGAATCATTTCATTAGATATTTCTGAAGGGCTGATGGCTTTGTGTAGAGGTAAAGATGTTATAGTTTCTGTTAGTTCAGAGATTGATATTAGTTGCAACAAGTTTTTGTATATATTGGAGTTAATATTTGATAAAGGTTGAAGAAACTGTGTTCATTTGTGTTCAAAATTAGGGTTTGTTGAGTTGTGTTTAGTTCAGTTGTTAAAGTGTTCTTTTGTTGCTTGTTTTATTTTTTCTGGATTATTAATTATTTTATCTGATGTTATGATTTTGTCAAAGGAGACTTGGTCTTGATTGCATTTAAGTATACTGTTTATCATATGTGATGTGTTTGATTCCATGTCATTATATCTTTGTTGTATGTAGAAATTTATTTTTCTTTTTGTGCATTTTAAATTTCTAGACTGCAAGCTTTTCATAAGGTTTTTTGAAGCTGCTTTATGGTTTGTTGAAAATTATTGAAGTTTGAAGTAAGGTCCTAGATTTGGCATAGAGTAATCAGTTGTTCTGAGTATAATGATATTTATTGGAATATAACATTTAGATCTTGCATTGTATACTGAATTGAAGTTGAAGATTTAATATTTCTTAAGATTGAAAGGCATTTGTTTGTTAGTTTAAGTGCTAAGTGTAGTTTTGTTGCTTTTAGGGAAAAGGCATAATGTTTTTTAGGCACTGTATATGTTTTTGGTATTATTTGATTTGCGACTTTTTTGATTGAATTTGACTATTTGTTTCATAGATTGTTTAGTTGTTGTAGTGTTGTAATATTGGGAATCAGGTTTATTAACTTGATTTCAGTTTCTAATTTGTTAGTAAAGTCTTCCCATGTGTCTGTTGTCATTTGGTGATAGAGGTATATCTTTCTTTTCTTTTTTTTTGGATCTAGATATCTTTAGTTGAAAGTTTGTCTTCCAAGTAGTAATAATTATTTTGTGATCACTATCAGTAATATCAACTAAGTCAGTAATTAAGGATGGGGTAAAGTCTAAAAGGATTTCAGAATTGACCCATATATCATCGATCTGATTTTGGTTTGAGCCTCTTTGCCATGTTGGTTCTGTTATAGCATAGAATTCTAGTAAACTTGTAGATGATAAAGATTGGAGTGACGAGAATAAATTTGCTGATCGCTTGCATCTGTTTGGGTTGTCATTAAAATCTCCCATTGTAATAGTATACCAGTTATTGCTTCTTGCTTGGGTTAACCAATTAATGATTGTGTTTTGGGTAAATTTGAGTTGTTCTGAGTAATTTGAAGGTAAGTATAATGAAATTATACGAAGTTTATTGTTGGCAGAAAGGTGGAAATCAATGCAGATTGCAGTGCCTAGGACAGTTTGTATGTTGAATATAAAGGGTTGAAGTGAGTTATGAAGCATGATCACAGTTCCTATGCTGGCTTCATGTTGGGAGCTGTCCTTGGGTATGAAGTTTGATATATAAATTTTGTAGAGTGGATTGGATAGTTCTGCAAATAAAGAGTTTTTTAGTTTTGTTTCTGTAATAGAAACAATGTGATAATTATTTTTAGCACAGAATTCAAGCCATATTTGT
>CAJVQA010001258.1:0-26575 GCA_910591915.1 Cetraspora pellucida | reverse complement strand
AACTTAAAATTCTTCCAAAATATCACAAACATTAAATGGTCATTAAAATTTAAAATCATCTCTTCTCTCAAAAATAATCTACAAAAATACTCCTTTTATATCAAAATTCTCACTAATAATCTACCTACTATGCAAAATCTTAATATCTGTTATTTATATCTCTATACTACTCCAAAATGCTCTTGCTATACTAATACTGAAGATACTTTTCATTTATTTTTATGTCCTAGCAATATTACAAACATTCTACAATCAATTAAAAATACAATACAAGATACTTTAATATTACTAAAAAGTACCAACATAATCTCAACAACCTTATTAAATATTCTTCTAAATTTTATACTTAACATACCAAATCCTCAATTCAAACATATCTTACATATTATTACAGGGACCTTCTCATCTACTATTTATAAAAATATCAAAACACTTATAAACAAACAAACTGATGCCCTTCTACTTTAGCTTTCAAATGATCTATTAAACTAGTTCCATCAAGATCTTTGGTCTATTTACAACACATACCAACATCGATGGGAAATATCCTGAAACATTATATCTAAATCTAAATGCACTAAAATTTACTTACCAACATTACCAAATCCTTCAAACAATACAACAATCTCTTCTCAAACTATAAATTTTAATCCCTTTATTATCAAATGACTCACACAAGGTTATTCACTAACTTCTTATATTTAATAATGTTCAAACAATCACTTAAAGGTCTCCTCCAACCTATCCTAGCTAGAACCTAATTTGAAATAGTTAGCTATAGTATTCACAGGAAATAGGAGGTGTAATGTCACATTGGGTGCCAATTTGTAGCACAAATGTAGTTTAAAAATCTTTAATTTTAGAACTTATGATTCTATATATAAAAAGTTTCTACTTGAACATTATATAAATAAAAAAAAAAAAAAAAAAAAAAAAAAAAAAAAATAATAATAATAATAATAATTCTTATTTGAGGTTATTATACGTACTTTATATTTAGAATATTTATTTAACAATAATAGATTTTTAACTTGAAATTCTATTAAGTTCAAACCTAGTACGTACAATATATATATTTTAGATTTCGTAAACTTGAAACTAACATGTATATATAATTTGAATATTTTTTTGCTATATAATTTTTAGGTTGAACTATTTTATTTATCAATAGTCAGGCTTTGCAATCCACTGTCAATAATTAATTTTGTGGGTGGATGGAATTTACTTCCTTGATTAACCATATCAGCATAAGATTTTTCGATATTTTCAAGTTTTATTTTTGACATGTTCAATTCCAATAAGATGTTTTCATCATCTTGCCAATTTTCAAAAATTTCACAGAGTTTTTCTGCCGATGGCCGGTTTTTAGGTTCCTTGCTCCAACATTCTCTCATCAACTTTATGTAACATGATGTTGCTTCTTCATTAACAGGTGGCCGTAAATCTTTGCTGCAAATTAACAATTGAAGATTGGTTTCATTTTTTGATTTATCAATATAATAAGATACTGTTACCCCGTACAAGACTTCCCACATGATTATCCCGAACGAATAAATATCAGAAGCTTGAGAGTAATTTTGTCCACATAAAACTTGTGGATCAATATAAGGTAAGATTCCACAAATTTTTTCACCTTCATTTTTTTCACTTGACGACATTGAAAGACCCAAGTCTGTGATGTATGCACTATCCAAAGTATCCTGCAAAATATTTCCACTATGCAGATCACGATGAATCATTTCTTGAGAATGAATTGCTTCAAGATCAGTAACAATGCAATGAAGTAAATTAAGCTTTTTTTCCCATTTTATTTGTGACACATAGGAAAGATTTTGACGTAAAGAACCTCTCAATGCATATTTCAAAACAATTATATATCTTCCATCTGGGTGTCTTGATATTCCATGGCATTGTAAGAATGAAGGATCTTTGTATCCGATTTCACAAAACTTTTTCAACTATTGAGAATGAATAAATAATTAGTTAAGTTTCTAAAATGATAAATAAACTTCAATAGTTTACCTCTTTCATAAATTCATGATTATGTTTTTCAGAATCATTGATTATTTTGAGTGCAACGTCTATTGTAGCATTCTGTCCTTTATCAAGCCAAACAGCATGGTATACAGTTGCAAATCCACCTTTACCTATCTGACTAATATTCTTGAATTCTTCATAGAAAATCCATGCTAATTGATATTTAACATCATCCAATATTTTTATCAAATTATCATCAAGTTCAGGAGGATATGGTAATTTAATTATTCTTTAAAAAATTTCGATTAAATTAGTTCTGACTAGAAAACGTGTAAACAAGAAAGTGTACATACATACTTTTTATACTTCTTTCTCTATTAGAATTTAAAAATTAATAAAGATCAATTTAAAAAAGTTTTATAATAAAATATTTATTTACTTTTTATACAAATCATTGGCACGTCGTATGTTTCTTGCAACTCCAATTCCGTTTCTATAACAAGTTGCAAGGTCACTTATTGCAGCAATATTGTCCATTTCTGCAGATTTCTGATAATATTCGAAAGCCTTATGTTCATCTTTTTCAATTCCCATTCCATTTTGATAACAAACTCCAACCATATATATCGCATCAGCAATACCCATCTCCGCAGATTTCTGAAAATATTCGAACGCTTTCTGTAAATCTTTTTTAACTCCCGTTCCATCTAGATAGCATAGTCCAATGTTATATATTCCAGCATCATTACCCATCCCTGCAGATGTCTGGTAATATTCGAGTGCCTTCTGTTCATCTTTTTCAACTCCTATTCCATTTTTATATAAATATCCAAGGGAATTTGTCGCATTAGCATATCCCATCTCCGCAGATTTTTGATAGTATTCAAATGCCTTATGTTCATCTTTTTCAACTCCTATTCCATCTCGATAATAACTACCAAGGTTACATATCGCAGCAGGAATTCCCATACTAGCAGATTTCTCATAATATTCGAATGCCTTCTGTTCATCTTTTACAACTCCTATTCCATATTGATAACAATATCCAACATTATATATTCCATCAGCATCACCCATCTCCGCAGCTTTCTGGTAATATTCGAATGCTTTCTTTTCATCTTTTTCAACTCCTATTTCATTTCGATAACATTCTCCAACATTACATGTTCCAGCAGCATTGCCCATATCCGCAGATTTCTGATAATTTTCGAATGCCTTCTGTTCATTTTTTTCAACTCCTATTCCTTTTTGATAACAAAATCCAACTTGATATATTCCAGTAACGTTATCCATCTCAGCAGATTTATGGTAGTATTCGAATGCCTTCTGTTCATTTTTTTCAACACCTATTCCACAATGATAACAATATCCAACATTATATATTCCAGCAGCATCACTCGTCTCTGCAGATTTCTGATAATATTCAAATGCCTTCTTTTCATCTTTTTCAACTCCTATTCCATTTTGATAACAATTTCCAATATTAAATATTCCAGCAGAAATACCCATCTCCGTAGATTTATAGTAATATTCGAATGCTTTCTTTTCATCTTTTTCAACTCCTATTCCATTTTCATATAAATATCCAACAATATATATTCCAACAGCATTACCCATCTCCGCAGATTTCTGATAATATTCGAATGCTTTCTGTTCATCTTTTTCAACTCCAATTCCATTTTGATAACAATATCCAAGGTCATTTATCGCGTCAACATATCCCATTTCTGCAGATTTCTGATAATACTCGAATGCCTTCTGTTCATCCTTTTCAACTCCTATTCCATTTTTATAACAATCTCCAACAGTATATATTCCAACAGCAGCACCCATCTCCGCGGATTTCTGATAATGTTCAAATGCCTTCTGTTCATCTTTTTCAACTCCTACTCCATTTTGATAACAATACCCAACATTATTTATTCCAGCAGCATCACCCATCTCCGCAGTTTTCTGGAGATATTCGAATGCCCTCTGTTCATTTTTTCCAACTCCTATTCCATTTTGATAACAATATCCAAGGTCATTTATCGCATCAACATATCCCATCTCAGCAGATTTCTGATAATACTCGAATGCCTTCTGTTCATCCTTTTCAACTCCTACTCCACCTTGATAACAATCTCCAACGTTATATATTCCAGCAGCATTACCCATCTCCGCAGATTTCTGATAATATTCGAATGCCTTCTGTTCATCTTTTTCAACTCCAATTCCATTGCGATAATTGTTTCCGAGAAGAAGAAGCTGAGAAGAACTTTCTTGGCTCATTTTAAAGAAAAAATTGTTCGCTAACGAAGGAGATGTGTGCACTATTTATATTAATCATTATGTTTGTTACACATGCACATTTATTCCCATATATAATTTTACTCTTTTTATTCTTTTTATACAGATTAATTTAGTTTATCGTTATTGACGTTTATTTAGTAGCAAATATTTTTAGATTATATACATGTGATGTAGGTATCTTTTGAGCTTGTACCAGAAATTAATGCAATGATTGTATGGTTTATATGCTGTTTTAAATGATATTTGTCCGCGAAAACTTAAGTTTGATTGTATGGATTCATCACACGATTATTTTTTCGCATGTAAATTCTTCACGCTTTATATATATCCTTATAACAGTATGGACTAGATCAACAAATGTATACATACATATTTACGCGGAATTTTATAAAAGACTAGAATATCACAGTTGCAATAACTAACGATATTAAAAGTAAGAATTTTAGACACAAAAATTGGCAATCCGATTCAAATTAATTTGTCTAATATTTGACATTTTTAATTTTTTTTTCGTAGAATTATACCAAGAACGGAGTACGAAGTACGTAGTGTATGGTTTACAGGCAACTCAAATATGCGTATACAATTCTCAGCATATGATTTGGTAATCTGTCATCGTGACTTTGTGTAGCACCCCGAACAATAATTTAAAAGGTAGGTACCAGGAACAAATGCTTCTGTACGCAAAATCTTAGGATTGATTGGTCCGCGTGACTTATTCATCAATTTTTTATTTATTTTTTTTAACCTTAAGTAGTCATACTAGTACTTTATTAAGACTCTTGAAATTACTTTTGCAATTACATAGATTACTTAATAACTAAGTTTAGCATCACTTAGCCACTTACAAAGTACCTAAGTGTAACCTGTTACATTATTTCAAACAGAAGTAAGTTACTTGTCTGATTACTTAAAGTCTGTAATGAAAATGTCTTCTCCTTTCCATGACAAGTCTTAACATTGTTTTTCTAGTTTTTTCATTAATTTTATCCTTTTTCTCTTTTGCTTATTTCTTTTTTTCTTCGATCTTCTGTTGATTTGTCTTTTCTTTCTTTTTTGGATTCTTCTTCTTTATTTCTTTTTTCTTCATTTTGATTGTTATGTCTTCTTTTTTCATTATATCTTTAAAACTTGTTTATAGAATATGTCTTATGCTGTCTTAGATACTGTTTCTATAAACTGTGTCTTGCTTTTGTATTTAAGAGCTGTGTTAGTCTGTTTTGTATCTTTTTTAAGATTAAACCTTTGATTAAAGTTTCTCTTATCTCTATTTCTTTTATTTTATTTTTTCTGAAAAGTGTTGTATATAATAGGATGTGTGTTTTTTTATCTTCTTTTAATCTTTTTCAGATTATTATGATAGGCATTTTTTGGATTCATCTTCAAAAGTTCTGTTATTCTTTGTATGATACTAGATATGACTGTGTTTCTTTAACTTTATCTTGACATACTTGGTATTTTATTGTTGTATATATATCTAATCTTCTTTTATTGAGTTCTTCTAAGGTAGAAGTTTATCTATCATATACTTTATAAATGCACATCTTCTTGTAATACTTCTTCTTATAATACTTCTTCTTATTATATAATGTATTTCTTTAGTCATTTTTAGTTTTTTCCAAAATTGTATCTAGTCATGAATCATAATTTCTGTTTTGAATTCTAATTTTCTAATTATATTTATTTCTTTCTATTTTGCTTCTAATCTTGTATTTGTTACCAATTTGTATAATAATCTTGCTAGTATATCAGTTTATCTATTTTTCTATTCTAGGCAGTATTCTATTTCTTTATAATTGACTTTTTTTATTTATATTACTTTTTTACTTATTGTTCTCTTTTTTGTAATGCTATCAATTTTGTTGTTCCACTTATTCTTATTATGACTTTTAATTTTTATAAACTTTATTTATATATTCTTTATATTAATAAAATCTATAATTTTTATTATCCATATTATATTTTTTTAAAAAAAATTTTTATTTTATCTATTTGCTCTAAATTTCTACTATTATTTTCTTATTACAGTATTATTGCCTGTATATATTTCTATTTGTTTTTCTCTCAGTATTGTTAAGATTACTATTCATATTGTTACTAATTCTGTTATTGTTAATATCATTCATCTTTTTAGTTCTAATAATGTTCCTTTTTTTAGTACTCTTGTATTTCATTTATTTGAATTCATCCTATACTCATGTTTCTGTTTTGTGTTTCTTCCTTATTCTTTATATTTGTGATACCATCTGTATATATAATATATTTGTTTTTTGGGATTTCTTAGTTAATATTCTCATTTAATTTCTATTATTTAATTATCTCCATTTCTAGCTCTTTTATTATTATTAGTTCTTCAAGTTTTTGTTCACTATCTTTCAGCTTTTCTGTTTCTATCTTTTCTATCAACTAATTCATTACTATCTTGATTTTATTATTTCTCTTTTCTATTAATGTGTCAAGGATTACTTTAATCTTGTTATTTATTCTTATTTATTGCTAGCAGTTGCCTTCTTTCTTCTATATATCCATTACATTTGCTAATTTCTGTTGCTATCTTATTCTCCTTATCTTACATTTACTAATGTTCTAGTAGGACCTTTTTCTTTTTCTTTTTTATTATTTTTTTTAACTGTCTATCATCTTATACACTATATATTATCCACTCTTTTTTTCTTTTATCTTTTGACATGGCCTTTCATTCTGTTTTTATTGCTTGAGTATTATATCTATTTGTCTTAAAATGTTTTTTTGATTTTTTTATTTATTGAATCTTTAAACAATTTGGATTCTATTTTTTTAAACTATTCTGTTTTTTTTGTTTTTACTTGAATGTTCACAAAAGTTTTTAAATTGTTGCCAAGTGATTAGTTTCTTATCTTTGTGTTGAGTAGTTGGTTTAGATAAATTAGATCTCCTTCATTTATCTCTATTTCATTTTTTTTCATAAATGTGTTTCTAACAATTCTCATATTTTGGTACTATATTTAAATATTTTTATAGATTATTTTCAGTCCTTATACTTATTTTTAGTTCTCTTATTTTTATTACTATCAGACATGCTAAGTTGTTTTTCCAATACATTTTGTTAGCTAATATTTTTTCTAATTTCTAAATATTCTTTATTAAACCTGCTTTTGATAACCTTGTATTATTCTTAGTTTTATTACCTAATTTAGGCTATCTTGTCTATTTAATCTTAACAATAGACTGCTTATTTGCATTATTACTAGTTCTTGTTATAATGTTCTATACCCACTGAGATCTTTATATTCTAATATATAATTTTTCAATATTCTTTGCAAATTATTTTTTTGTTTTACTAGACATATTATTGGTTGATATATTTCATATATTCTCTTTTCTGAGATTTTGGTTAACTGGATCATGAAGTTTAGTTTTAGAATTATTACTATATTATTTATATAAGTGATCTGACTTGTTGTCATCTTTTTGTATTTAAGGTCTTTTATTGTCTGACTAACTATTCTTTTAGCTTTTCTTTTAACTAATACTTCTTATATTCTGTTACTCAATCATATTTCTAGTGATTGTATAATTTTGTTTTTTAGTTCTTTTCTTATACTGCTTTTGCCAAAAGTTATTTCTCTTTTTTCTCTTCTAATCTTCATGTTTATTACTAGCAGTTTTGATTTTGATTCATTAATCTCTATATCATTCATCTTGAAAAACTCATCAGCTATTTCTAGGAACTTTAATAGTTGAACTTTGTTGCTTGTAATCAATATTATATTATCTGTATATGCAATTGCTGCTTGGCAAAATCTTGACATTATTACTTTACATTCCTTCTTTAATTTGTTATTCAACTGTATATTCTGAGCTTTCATCTTTTTGTACTTTTTCTAACAATGGATCATAGAAGAGGTGCTATATTAATAATGATATTACTTTTTTTTTTGATATTAAGGTAACCTCTTTGGTCTTTTGACTTTTATTAATTACTTATCAGTATTGTGGTTCAAAGAACCACTACAGGAGAGTGTACAATTGGCTACATGTATAACTTTTCTATATTACCTATTTAAGGAGTCCGCCCGAAGGTTCCCTACCAATTGGCATACCTAACACCCCTGCTTGGATGTTCTATTTTAAACCTTTTGAACCTATAACCTGTATTAACATCACTGGTCATCTCTGATGTACCAGATCATCATCCTCAACCTTAGAACTAATTTATTCTCGAGGTAAACCTCCCAAAGCCTTCTGTACTTATTTTTATAGCTGACCTAGGTATTGCTATAACAGAACCAATACTTGCAGTCAGGGCTAACCATTAAACCACTGTACCTTGTAGAGTTCACTTAGACCCTAACATTTACTTTACAGCATAATTCCAGTACTTTAGTATACCTCTGCTTTTTCCCCTACTCTTTTACCAAACTCCCAATCCAGATAGCCCATGTAGGACTACGACCAGTTTATTGGTATATCAGGTCAGCCCAATATCCTTTTCCTCTGGTTTGTTCTAGCAGCCTGGTTGATGGTATTTCCGAGACTCCCAACCCAGAGGTTTTTGCCTGTCTGGCTACTAGAACTGGGTACTAGACCTGGGTATCTGTTTTGCCAGACTAGCCTTTACAGTAAGACCATCGAAGATCCAGCTACCTCTCTATTCAGGTCTTCCCAAATGAACTTCTTGTTACCTAATTTTAATAGATTTATACAGCCACAAGAATTTATCTAGTGTTTGCACCACCTGATTTGTCAGTTTGCATTTCTCTGTATAATTTCAATATTGCACAGATGCTTCATGACCTGCCAGTCATACTGATGTGACCACCATTACAGATATGCTAACCCAATCGTTAGTAACAGTTGCTATAATATGAATATTACATAGGTGATTATCCAAATTTTCACCATCGATGGGATTTGAACACCCAACCTACCACTTGGAGGGTTGACAACCTGACCACTTTACTAGATCACTACACCTTTATAATGATATTACTTCTTCTTAATCTATTCCATCTCTTGCTATTATTTCTTCTGTTAAGCCATAGGCTGTAATTATTCTTAGTATCTTTTATAAAAAAGATTTATGATGTATTTTATTATTCTTCTAGAAATTTTGACTCTTTGTAATGTCATTTCAAGACTTTAGAACAGAACTGAGTTAAATGCCTTCTTTATATCTTGTAGGAGTATCCATACTTCTTTGTTTTTCTCTTTTGCCTCTTTCATTATTATATTAAGGATATGCACTGGCTGCTTTGTTGAATTTCTCAGTAGATCTGCATAGTTTGGTCCTTTGAGCACTTTTTTTCCATAAACACTTTAGGAAGCCTTTTTGTTATCACCTTTGTTACTACTTTCCTAAATTTTTCAATCAAACCTATTGGTTGAATATTGTTTAAGCTGTATCTTTACTCTATGTCTTTTGGTATTAGATAAACTTATATAATTTTTCACTTGGTTAGTATTTTTCCTATTTCTAAACAAAAATTAGTAAAGGTTTTAAAGACTTTCTGTATTTTCTTTTCTGCTTATTTGATTAGTATGTAACTTATACCTAATATGTTTAGAACTATTTCTATTTTAAGTTTTTTTAGTACTTCTTCCTATTCTTTTTCTTTAATGCTTTCTTCTAATTCTATATACTATTCTTCTTAAATATGTTCTTGTAACTTGTAAACTTCTTTCCACCTTTCTGATATTTCTTCTAGTTTCACATCTCTCATTCTGAATTGTTTTTTGTAATATTTTACTATACCAATCTTAACTAACTCTTGCTCTACTATTAAGTTTATCAGTTCTTCTTCTTGTTTAATAAATCTGGCAAGTATAATCTTTTTGTAGAGTTTGTTTAACAGACTAATTATCATTTTTTCTTGATCTAATTTAATCATTTTACATCTTTTGTTTATGTTTTCTTCTATTTGTTTTCTTTGATCTTGTTTTTATTTTTTTTTTTCTCTTATAACAATTTCTGCCAACCTCTCATGTCTTTTATCCAGGTCTTCAACTATTGTCTGTATAATTTTGGCAACTTTGCACCTTTTTTTTCTTCTAATATTTGTAACTTTTTATTTATTTTAGTTCTTTTTTCTTTTGTCATTTCTTGATCTTCTTTTTTTTTGCATGTTTAATTAATCTTTGCAGCTCTACAATATTCTTTTCTTGGTATCCTTCTTTTGGTTATTTCTTCTATTTTTAGTGTATTATGTACCTTTTTCTTAGGCAGATGCTTGTTTACTGCCATGATGATTGCTTTTTCTAATATATCTTATATGCTGTTTATATTGTTTGTTTCTTTCCTTTGAATGTTCTTTAGTATTTCCTTGACTTCTAACAGTTTCTGCAACTCTTGTACATATTTTTTATAATTTTCTTCTTTTGCTTGATCATATAAATATACTGTTCTCAATTGTCTTTTCTTTTTAATTTTGGTTTTGTTATTTTTTGTCATCGTGTATTTAATTCATATTTCTGTTTTTACTATTTTATTGTCACTTTTAGCAATTCCTTCTGCATTCTCAATTTTTGTCTTCTGTAACTTAAAGCTATTTCTTCTGATATCTATATGTAGTTAATTCTTGTTGCTGCTTTTTTATTTGACTATATAAATTCTTGTCTTGTTAAATGCATATCTCTATAAATATTGCTAAAGTTTGGTTTTTTTATCCAATTAAAAATCAGCAATATTTTGAAATTTGTTATTTGTGAATGTTATTTGTTCAATATATTATTCATTGTGTAATTAAAGTTACTCCAAATAACTATTTGTGTTTGTCTTTTCTTTTTGGTGACTATTTTTACTATTTTTTGTTAAATGCTTTTTTCTATTGCTTTGTTACTTGGCAGTATATAAACTTCCAAAACTACTAACTCCAATTGCTTAAAATATAGTATATGCTCTATTATATATTCATTTATCTTTTTGACTACACCTACATGTTTCTTTTATTGTTTGTTAATCATAATGCCTATATCTGATTTTTTCTTTTTGTCTTTTGCTGTATTTGATCAAAATCCTACATATTTCTGATTTACTATCTACATTAAAAATTTTTTTTATCTTTCTGTAAGATTTGTTTCTATAATAGTTAGTATTGTGATTTCTTTTTTTTCTGCCCAGTCCAGCAAACTATTGAGTTTTCATCCTTTGGTTTTAAGTCTATTACCATTGTGATATACTATCTTAATCTCCTTTCTTCCTTTCTTTCATTTTTCTTTTTAATTATTTTTATACTATTTTTGCTATTTCTTTTCTTTCATTTTCTTTTCTCTTCCTACTTTTTTCTTCTTTCAGATAAGAATATGTCTTTTCTTTTCTGTTTTCAAAAATTCTTCTTTCATTTTGTAAGAATTCTCCTATCTTCTTATTTATTTTCATAAATTTAACTAAGATGCCTTAGAAGTCTTTTACTATACCTTTCTCTGTTGAATTATCCACTTTCTCTAATTTTTTTAGTTTGCTAAGATTCAGTCTAGTATATCTTCTATATATGTGTTTTTTTCTTGCTGTTATATCTTGTTTTTATTTTTCTTTTTTTCTAAGCTTTCTTCTTTCTCATTATCTATATTTCTATATCTTCTTTAGTTTTTAGTATTATGTTTTAGACTGTTACTTCCTTCTTCTATTGTTTGAGCTTTTGATTTTAGGTTTTTACACTCATCTCTTCTGTTCATATATGTTTTGTTTTATTGGTTTCTTTCTCTACTTTTATCTTCTTTTGCATCAAAGATTTGACTTAATCTATCACAGCTTCTTTCTCTTTCATCTTTGAAATTTTCTCTTCTTTTTGACTCTTTTTTTTCATTAATTCAGTATACTCAAAAATTGTTATACATGATTGGTTTTGATTAAGCTACCTTCATGTTTTTCTTTGTTGCAAACATAATCAATATTATTCTCTTTCAGTTTCTATTTTCATTTAGTGGGATGTATACTGACTTTGTTTTTTTACTTCTCAAGCATCATAATAATAAGATTTTTGAAGCATTTTAGGTAGTTCTGTTAGTTTGGCTATATGTTTTTTTTGTTCTATTTTTGCTTTATGATCTTTTCTTTCTCTGTTACTCTTACCAACTTGTTATTGTCTGCTGGCAGTGATCATGGAATGTCTTTTTCTTCAATGCTTTGTGTTTGTATTACTGCTAAAGCCTTGTACTTAAACCTCTTAAAGCATACTATTTGCATATTTTTGATTCCTTTGAAGATATAACCACTTCTTTTTTGTTTATGTTAGTTAGTAAGTTCTAGATTGTTAGATAAGTTATGTTATTGATAAATCTTTTCTCTTTTTCATATTCATTATTGTTTGGTCTTTTTTCAATTTCATCTTCTTTAATCTTTTCTTTTTTAGAACTTGGTATGTATTTTTTTTTATTCTATTGTTTTCTTTTATAGTTGTTTTGTTTTTCTTTTTTGTTTATTTTCTTTTCTTTGTCTTTAGGTATCATCTTGTACCAGTCACTTTCTTTTTTGCTAATTCTTGTATAGCTTCCTCTCTGCCATAGTTACAGTCAAAGACTAATTCTATCCAAAGGTTTTCTCTCTTGAATACTTATTTGATGTCTTTCACATATATATTATTCTTTAAAGATCATCTAATAAACTTTATATACACCTTTTCTGTTTTTTCAAAAACATTGTATACTGATATATTAGCAATTAAGCTATTATTTTGATTACATTTTTTTCTACTTAGTACCTATATACTTTGTTCTAATGCTATTTCTACTATATCAATTTTTTTTTCTGTTTCTTGTTTTTTTCTTTTTTGTCTTTGTCTTTTCTTTTTTAGTATGTTTTGTTTTGATTGTTTGTTATTCATTTCTATATCTTCTTGTTTGTATATATCTCTTTGTTTTTTGGTTTCTTGTTTCTGAATGAAAGGTTCAACTGGCAGTTTGTTATTTCTTTTATACTTACCTCTATCTGTTTTTCTCTTTGTAATGTATTTGCTTCTTTCTGTTTCTCTATATTTTTGATTCTTTTTTCTATATTTCTTTTTTTTTTAATTTTTTTTTATGCTTCTTTCATTATTTTTTTTTGTTATTTTCTATTATTTTTCATTTTGGTTATATAGTATTTGTCTTCTTTCTGCTTCTATTGCCAAGTTTTAGTTTTCTGTACTTATATTTAGTTTTTTCTCTGGCTGTTCTTTTTTAGCTTTTTCTACTATTTCTCTTGTTAGTCATAAAAGAGCCATCTTATTTGGGTCTTGGTTTATAAGCATTGCAACAATTTTGTATTTTATATTTGATACTGTATATGTTCTGCCTACTTTATTAAAAAAATTTTGTTATGCACACTATTTATGGCCCAGTATGCTTTTTTTATAAAGAGTATTTGTAGACTTTTTGTGTACTCTTCAGAAAGATTTTTATTTATTTTTATGACTCTATTCTTCTAGGGTGTTCTATCATATATTTTTGTTATATCTTATTTGTTTGTTTACAAGTGGCTTATTTATCCTATTCTATTCTGATATCTTGCACATATTTGTTTTGCCTAGGCTGTATATATTGTTTATGTAATTCAAACAGATCTACATATAAAATCACTAGCAATTCCTCAAAATTACTACTTTTTGCTAAAATTTCTATAAAAAAACTTGGTTTTCTTCTATAACTATCTTGTTAATACCTGTAGTGCCTTTTGCTTTTAAGCTTATTTGATGCTTTCTTTGTTGCTATTACTTTTTTTTAGTATTGTTTAAGGTGCTTCTTATTGCTATTTGTACAGAAAGTTGATTACTTTTTCTATTGATATTGTGTTTGATTAATTATTGGGAAGAGAATTTTTAGTTATTTATCATTTAATATTTTTTAAAAAAACTTAAATGAGTGTATACATCTGTAAAATTGAAGATGCTATAACAAAAGATAGTAAAAATAATTTTTTAGACACAAAAATTAGTGTTTCAATATAAATTTAAAGGCCTCAATGCTAAATATTTGGTTATTTTCATTTTTTTTTATTAAATTTTTTATTGGACTAATAAAATGATAATCACTAATTGTCAAAAACTTAATCAAAAGAATTTGTTGATCATTTCTAAATACAGATATGTTTTGTAGATTTTTAGCTAGCTAACCAACTGTATAGCAGTCAGACATTGGCTTTATTAATAGTATTAGAAGTAGAAATAGGATACTGTTCAGTCATTTTTTGAGGCTACACAGTGCAATTCTCATAATTCTGGCTAGCTTTATAATTCAGATTTGAATTACTAATTTGAAATCAGTTCAGATCAGCTTAAAAGAAAAACAAATCTGCATCACTTAATTAATAAAATCTATCATTCATAATTCTGATCAAACATGCAGATCATTTGACCATATTTAAAGTTATTTTGTTATAGATCTGGCCAAATGATCTGCAAATTTGACCAGAATTATCAATTCACTAATATGCAGAGAAAAAGTCAAAAAAATGCAAAACAACAAAAACTAACATTTAAACTAATCTTAGAGCATTAATTAAAAATAATAAGAATCCAACTTTATACATTAAAGTAAATGATTTATATATATAAACATGAAACCTAATGAGTAAAAGACTCTAGAAACTGAAATTGTGCAGGCTATCCAGTAGATTTAAAAAAACCTTGATTTTCACATTTTTAGTTAGAGATAAAACTAATACCTTCACAAGCCTCCATGTATCCTTTTCAAATAAAAAAGATCAACCTGAACAAATCTGTTCACATTAGAAATAGATGTTGACTCTGTCTACTTTACTTTGGTTAAGTGTGAGATAATGTCAAAGAGAATACAATTGAAGACAATATAATAGGATAGTGAAACTGAAACATTTTTTATTAGTTCTATAAAAGCCATAGAAATGTTAAAATAACAAAAGACTGTGTACAAAGAGTAAAGGTTAGAACAAAATGATTGAAAAGTGTTAGGAATAATGAGAAAACCATGGTTTTGTGCAGACTCTTCTTATAGGCAATTTATTATAAAAGTGGTAAATTTTCATCAGAAAGTTATTTATATATAGATTTATATAAAATTTTTATGCAACTTATAATTAAAAATTATACATAAATTTACAAACTCAATATAGACTTATATGATTATAAATTTTATATAAATAAATATATATATACACTTATATAAAAATTTTAATAACATTTAATTAAACTTTATGAAAAATTAATGAAATATAAAATATAAATAAAATTTAAATAGTAATTATCTTAAACATATTAAAATTTTATTTATTTTTTATATAATCTTAAATTTTATTAAAATTTATTTAATTATTATACAGATTTTAAATAAATTATAAATAAAAATTTAATAAAAGCTAATAAACTTTAAATTTATATATAATATTACATCACTCTAAACAAAGTATAAATAAATAATTACATGCTAAAGCAATAACTATGTTTTCTAAAAATATAGTATCAATTAAATCAACCAATATTATAATTATACAAATTAACTTTTTTGCTAAAAGATGGTTTCAAGAACATGAGCTACAATATATAATAAATAATAACTATTTATTGTCAAATGTATTTGAACCTTTTTGGCAACCAACTAAAAATATGTCTTGTCTTCTTCTTTAACCATTATATTCAAGTTTTCAAGACACCATTGTACTTTATTACTCAACTTTCAAGAAGCTATTTTAGTTTTAAAGCTTTCAGAGTTGACAGCTAGTAAAATTTTCTTCTTAAAAATATGTTTAAATACAGACAATGAAAAGTCCCAAATAATGCATCATGATACTTGCAAGACTCAGTACTAATCTATATTTAAAATAAATTATAATAAAAAATTAAATATAAAAAAAGCTATTTGTTAAATTATATTACTTACAGACTTTTCAATTTTACTAAACAAAGCCTTCTATTTGGCAACTTTTTTGTATCACTCTATTTTATTTGAACAAAGAGCTTCAAGCTCTTTTTAAATAGTTTGTTTATAAATTTGATCATTAGGATAAAGCCAATTATCAACAGTGACTTTAATCTTTTACATTGCTCCTTTCTATAATTAAGCTTAAAATTTTTAATAAAATATTATATAATTAACAAAATTTTAAGCAGGTATGTTAACATTGATTAGATTAATCCTAAGTCAATATTTGCCACAAATGTTTAACCTATTTTCATTATCTTCCTTAACTCTACTCTTAACTCTATTCCTAATAACCAACCTTTCAAATATCTAGATTGTTAGCTTATACTTAATAACAAACAAACTTATACAATTAAATTAATTTAAGAAGAAACTTTTTAACTAATTAATATTGCAAATACAAAAAACATTATAGACAAACAAATTACTTACATTATTAATACAGTCATTATTCCAACATTAGAATACAAAATATATAATATTATACTTTTCAAAATTATATGTAATTTATACTGACTAAATATCTTACAGTTGCTAAACACAAATCTCATCTTGTCTAATCAATTCCTAATAGTACAATGCTTCACCTTTATCTATACAATATACATAACATTTGGAATATACAATTACGACACCATATTACTACATTTTTTCAATAAATTAATAATTCCTAGTTACTAGATGTTTCTATTTATATTAGATTACAATAGCTTCAAAACAACCTTTGGTCTACTATAAATATTCTTGAACATTCTCAACCTAATATTAATAGTAAAAATAAACATACTCTTAATTTTAAAATTATTCAATTATTTTCACAAATTGCTGTCTTCATTAGAGCTAATAGTAATACATTATAGCCAAACACTATCTATTATTAACTTTAATTTTTTGAACTTATTCTTCAATACAACTTTTAAAAAACAACTTAGATAACTACCTTGAACAACTTTGCACTTCAGACAATACTATACTTCTTGAATGACTACATCTATTATTAAGAATTCTTTATTTGTTTAAAAACATAAAACCAATCTGGTTTACTGAACTCAAATATCTTATTATAGAAAATTATTATTATCATTCTTTCAAACCTCAATATTAACAGCAAGGAACTAACCCTTTTGCATATAACACATACAATATTTCCAAAAAACATAAACCATAACTTATTACTTTCAATAATGAGAAAATTATTATAGGCAAAATCTATAAACATCTTACAGATTCTAACCAAATATCAATCACATATTGACAAACTAATTTTAATATAAATAGTACTAATTACTACCCATTTCAACAAAATAATCTTGTTCTTTGTCCAGGTTGTCAGCTTAATTCATAATGAATAACTATATAATGCACTATTAATACTTCATCTATTACATTGGCCTAATTTTTTAGTAGAATTATTTCAAACTCAGTTAAAATAAATGCAAACTATCTTGACATTCTTAGTTCTGCTGCAATTAAATGGCCTTTGCCAAATTCTTTACTACTACTATTGCTTTCTATTCCTATTTCTAACTTTATCTTTTTTGCAATTTTTGAAGCAAGTGATGCAACTAACAAACTTAATTAAATATTTTCTAATAACCTACTACATAACTTATTTAACTTCTATACTAATAGTTCAGTAATTAGTATAATTACAAATAACTATACTATGTATATCAACTAGGTCTAAGTAGATTCTAATGACCAAGTTATCTACAAATTTACTGTCAAGGTTCACTTCTGGCTATCTTTTTACAAGGCTAAACTCTTCTTTATTCTGTCTGCTATTTCAACTACCTTTTAAAATTCTACAATTAACATATATACAGATTCCTAATCTATAATATCAAAAATTTATCTAACTTAATTAATTATTTCTAAATCTTAATAAACTTTTTAAATTTAACTTTTAGTTATTATAGTATAACTTATTAAATATTATTAAATTATACAAACTAAATATTATTTTTTATAAAGTTTAAGCTCACTTAGACAATACTCTTAACAATTTAGCAGACTTACTTGCTAAGCAATATATAAAAGAATCTTTATTACATTTTAACTATACAAATATTCACAATCTATATTATTTATTATTCTTTGAAACAAAAAAATTCTTTGTCAAACTATCTACTAGATACTTTATTAAAAGTATCTGTAAAGCTTACAACTTTGTACTATAGTCATCACAAAAATAAAATAATAAATAGGCTTCATTAGTCCACCATATTGATTGGAATTCAATCTAACTATATTTTAACTATAACCAAAAATCTACCTACAACCTTATTAATTTTAAACTTAATCAATTTAAATTATTTAAAATTAAAATACTTCTTAACAAACTTCCTACTTAATACCTCTATTATAAATTTTATTTCTTAACCTTTTATAATGCTAATTTCTTTCACTGCAATTCAATTATATCATTATTACATTGGTGCACTTGTGCTAATTTCTTTTTGTTTGATAAGATTATCTATAATGCAATAACTAACTACATAAACTCAGCCAATTTATACTTTTTTAACAATAAAACTAAAGAATTTTTCAAAAAATTAAAGATCATTCAGCTTTTAAAGAAATACCTCTTTGTTTATCTTTATACTACTTAGAAATTATTCTTAAAGTTTTATTCCCTTATTTCTAATTAAAACTATTTAGAACCTAGAAGTTTTATACAAACTAGCATCAACAAACATAATTAATATTCTGCTTAAAATTAACAAACAAATCTATGAACAATTATAAAAACCCTACTGTATTAATTTCTCAAATTAAAAAAAATAACAACAAATAACATATATACATACTATGCAACAAACTTCATTTTTCTACAGTAGAAATAATATATATATTTATTATAATTTTATATATTCTTGTTTCTGTAATCAATCTGACAAACTCCATTCATATACTGGAACCTGTCCACTTGTTGAATAAGTCTTTAGAAAAATTAGTACTTGGATCACTCTGTGGATCAAGTATCACACAACTTCTAACTTTATTTTAACTATAAATAATATTATCTAGATAAGTTTTTGACCACTCTAGTAGGTTTAGGTTGCAAATAAATTAGATTTATTTAATTGTCTGAGCTTTTATTCTTGTATATAATTTTTTTTATTATTTATAATAGTACAAATAATAGAAATGTATGTACTGCATATATATTACTATTTTATAAATTATTTAATAAAGATATAAGCAAGACTTTATCTTAAAAAAAAAATTGCAAAATTTTAGTATAATATTTTTCTAATTTCAACTAATTAAAAAAGCAATTTTTTTGTAATATATTTTATTAACAAAAAATTAATTATTACTATTTTTTAAATAATTGCAATTATTCAAAAAATTACTTTTTGAGTATATTGTATATACTTGTATACTGAATGTTAATTGACTATTTTAAGATATCAGAATCAGTTATTTGACAATTACAAAGATTAAAATAATTAATATTATAATTATGTATGTCCATGCACTTCTTGCATATTTATGCATATTTTATGCACTCTTGCATATTTATGCATATTTTATATACTCCTTGCATATTTATATATTTTTTATATATTAGTTACATAATTATGCATATTTTGTGCACTTCTTACATAAAACATGCATAAATATGCAAGAAATAATAAATATATATAATTATAATATTAATTATTTTAATCTTTGTAATTGTTAAATAACTGATTCTAGTATCTTAAAATAGTCAATTGACATTCATTGTACAAGTGTACACAGTATACTCAAAAAATATTTTTTTAAATAATTTTAACTATTTAAAAAATAGCTATAATTAAAATTTAGATTAGAGAACTCTTTTTACAAATTCTTTATATAAATTTTAATTAAAAATTTGTCTATACACAAACATTTATAACTATTTATTTTACTAAGTTAACTTGTTTTTAGCTTTTAAATAGACTTGTTTAATATTAAATTTACATTTATTCGAAAAGTTTTAAGTCTTTAGAATTTAAACTCATTAAGAAAAACATACTAACAGTTTTTGGTCTTTAGAATTTATAATTTTAATTATTATACAAAAGTTATTGTTACAAATTACTTTACACTCTTAAGTAAAAGTGTAGAATTCTTTTTTTTTAGTCAAAATAAGTTCTAAACAAAGATTTTTGGCCAAATATTAACTAAATTATAGCCAAATTTAATTTTTATTCTCTTGTAAAAATTCTTTTTTTACTTTTTGTTCCTATTCTGATTTGCTCATCTTTACATGTTTTTTGTATAATATCAGATCATTTTTTAATTTATATTTAATTAAATTTATACTAAATTTACTAATATATCCTTAAATAGAACCTTATTTGACATACAATCTACTTTTTTTCATATTTGGTTCTAATTAATTTTACACAAAAATTATACTTTGTACTAATACTACACTATACTGATAATTGAAATTTAGTCACACCTACCATTCTAGTTTATTATAAATTATAATACCAGGAACAGAATATGAAATATATAGTGTATAGTTTATAGACAACTCAAATATGCATATACAATTCTCAGCATATAATTGAGTAATCTGTCATTATGACTTTGCATAGTATCCTAAATAATACTTTAAAAAATAGGCATTAGGAACAAATGCCTCTGTATAAAAAATCTTAAAATTAATTGGTCTGCATGACTTATTCATCATTCAATATTTTTTAAAAAACTTTAATAAGTATATACATCTGTAAAATTGAAGATGCTATAATAAATGATAGTAAAAATAAGTTTTTTAGACACAAAAATTAGTGTTCGAATATAAATTTAAAGGTCTCAATGTTAAATATTTGGTAATTTTCATTTTTTTTCATCAAATTTTTTATCAAGCTGATAAAATGATAATTTTTGATTATCAAAGACTTATTAAAAGAACTTATCAATCATTTTTAAATACAGATATATTTCATAGATTTTGCAAAGCCTCAGAATTTTGGATCAGATTTATCAGCTGAGTAATGCTAGTTAATTAACTATATAGTAGTTAGATATTGATTTTATTAATATTGTTAGAGGTAATAACAGAACACTGTGCAGGCAATTTTTAAGGCTGCACAGTGCAATTTTTATAATTCTGGCTAGCTGGCATAATTCTGGCCAGCTTTATAATCCAGGTTTAAATTACCAATCGAAAAAAAAATAAATTTGTATTACCTAATTAATAGAATCCATTGTTTATAATTCTGGTCAATGTGCAGATTATTTGACTATATTTAAAGTTGTTTTGTTCTAGATCTGGCCAAATGATCTGCAAATTTGACCAAAATTATTAATTTACCAATATGCAGAGAAAAAGTAAAAAAAATGCGAAACATCAAAAGCTGACATTTAAAACTAATCTTGGAGCATTAATTAAAACTAATGAGAGCTCAACTTTACACATATTAAGTAGATGTTTTATATATATAAATGTAAAATCTAATGAGTAAAAGGCTCTAGAGACTGAGTTGTGCAGGCTGCACAGTAAATCCAAAAAACCTCAATTTTCCTATCTCTAGTTAGAAGTAAAACTGACACCCTATAGGATTTATGAAATAAATGTCATTGTGGCATACTTACTTAATTGAAAGTGCTCATGATAGTCTATTTAAACATATGCATCTGGCCTCAAGGCAGCTATATAACAGTACACAAGCCTCTATGTGGAACCCTATCACAAATTTAATTATTTTTGCAAATGATACAAACCCAAAAAAGAAAATTCAGTACAAAAATAAACTATGTATGTATTAATTGAAATTTAGAATTAGAGTTTAGAATTCAGGGCTATAATAATAGAATATTGCATATTATATGTAAAATTTTATTCTCAACATTTTTAATTAGTATATTAAGGTCGATTAAAACATTAATTTTCAATTATTTTCACTTTTTTGACTTTTTTCTTTTTTCACACTTGTTCGAATTTCATATTAGGTGATCTAGGATAATTAAATTTTATGCATTCCAATTGGCTAAATTTCTTTGTTGGCTTGTAACAATTACACAAATATGTGTACACCCCTACTACTCCTTTCAAATAAAGAAAGGTCAACCTGAACCAACTTGTTCATGCTAGGAATAAATGTTGACCCACCTACCCTACTTGGGTTAGGTGTGAGATGATGACAAGGAAGGTGCAATTAAAGACAACATAATGGGTTCTGGCCTTGGGATAGTAAAACTAAAACATTTTTCATAAGTTCTATGAAAGCTGTGAAAAATATTAAAGTAATAAAAGACTATGTAAAAGGAGTAAAGGTTAAAACAAAATAGTTGGGAATTATAAGAAGAATTATAATTTTGGCAGGCTCTTTTTGCAGTTAATTTATTATAAAAAGGGTAGAATTTCTTTTAAAAAAAAATTGTAATACTCATCTTGTAATGCTTCTCATCGATTGCCTCGATCTTGTTCTAAATCGAAAAGCCATCTCTATATCTTTAAGAAATATTATGCAGCATAATCATTTTTTAAAAAACAATCCATCACATTTGCCTATCTCTATAAAACCTGTAACAATAGGTTTTTAGGCTTAGTTATTAAAATTCAAACCAATATTCAGATTGCAAGTACTATAAACTTCTTTTATAAAGAGTTATTTTCTTATACTAGGAATAGATTGCAATAAAGAATATGGTTTCCTGTAACTAAATAGTATCTGTGTAACTTCTTCTGTTCCTGGTTTCACACAACAACATTGCATAGCTACTTATTTTGTAATACATTATTATATAAAATTACATAAACATATTTTAAGTTATATCTTATACTAAAACCCCTGTACTTGCTTACTACCCTTGCAAAATTATATACTTACAACTTTTTTACTTAACAAAATATTTTAAAAATGCCTATTCTTTCAACAACTAAACCAAACTCCTATATTATGAATTATTATTACTCTAAATACAGAGACCATTATGAACTTGGTATGAATGAAAAAACTTCTAAATCATTTTGTGTTCTTTCACCAGATGTTAATCCTAATTAATATGAAAGTCTTAAGAAAAAATAACATTACTTCAAAGTTCTTATTCAACCAACTATTGCACATATTTATGTAATTAATTTTATACAAATTTTACCTCTCACTACTACAAAATTACTCAACCTACCATTCTTGGTCTCTCTAATATGCAAACCTCTTCAATTATCTTTACTAAATGCTTTAAAAAAATTAGTGATACTCTACCTATATCTCTTATTATTAAACAACTTTCAACTCAACTTCCTAATTCCACTATTCTTTTTTCTTCATTCAATACTACTTTATACTAATTGTTATTATTCTCATTCTCAACATGTTCATACATTTGTTTTATGTAATATCAAAAATCTTTCTTGTATTCTTTCTTAAGAAAACAACTATTTATCAGATTATACTACACCAATTCTTTTTAGTACTCAACTTATCCATCATAGTTGCACTTACAGAATTATCAATATCAAATTACATTATCTTCCTCAAACTAAATTTTAACTCAAGAACAAAAAAAAATAGCTCATATATTCAAATTTATTTTATTCAATAAAACTGAAAAATTAAAACTTTTTAAAGAAATTTTATCTAAATTTTCTAAAAAAAATACCAAATCTTAGTAACAAAAACATGATACCTTTCAAGATCTTAACTGGTTTAAATTATTTTTAGTCACAAAAGAAATGAAATCTAACTCAAAACTTAACACTCTATTTTCTTAACAATTATTTAAGTTTCTTAAACCCAAATTAATTTAATTCATATCTAAAAAAACTATTTTTTCTGAAGATTCAGATATTAAATCTACTTTAAATACTCTTTTGACTACTTATTAAAAAACATGACAGAGCAACAACTTAAATTCTTGGTGAACTTAGTCCATAAAACTAATCCATCAATTAATACTCAAATTCTAATTCTTACAGAAATTTTAATTAATATCTTAAAACTTATTCTTTCTAAATTTATTACTATATTCTTTACAAAACTCAACTATAAAAAAATTCTTCAATCTTATTATACTATTCCACCATATACATTTCAAATTGACTTTAAGTTATTATCAATCTTGCATGTTTACACCTTTTTCTTAACTCTACTTATAAAACTATTTATACAAAAAAATTTACAGAAGATTTAAATCTTCAATTACTTCATCTTATCTTACATTATAACATTAGTTATAATTTAATCAACAAAGCTCTTTTTCAAATACAAAATGATGAAAAGCTAAATATCAATATTTCTTTTAATATTAATACTAAAAAATTTAAATACTTTTTTCAAATATCTTCTCTCAAACTGCATAGAGCAATTCTTAAAAATTAGTTTGATAAATTCTTTTAAATTTATAAATATCACTTACCAAATATTATCAAAACAAAGTTCTTAATTTTCTTAAATATCAAACTGCAACAAATATGTTGAAAAGTACTATCTCAATCCTTTATCATTGAATCTATTACATCTCTTTAAGAGTGCACTCTATTAGTTAGGAAACTTATTCTTTTTTATGTTCATACTTGCAAAAACTTTAATGAACACAAATGCACAGTCTTTTCATCTAATACTGAATATAATTTTCAAAATCTCTCTACATATTACTTTGATCAATCTTTAAAAAATTTTCTATTCCTATTTCTGACAAATCAAACCCATCTATCAAATCTAATCAACCAGCATAGACTCATTCTATCTTAGATTTCTTAATCTTTCACAAAGATAATGAATATTCAGCTTTATTCAAAATTCCAAATTCAATTAAATTTCTTTGAGAACTTGCTAATTCTGCTGAAAAACAATTCATAAAAATCAACAAAACTGATTATAATATTAATTATTAAACCTATTACTTCTATAAATACTTTAAAGCTTTTCTTTAAGCAGCAACTTAAAATGATGAAATCTTCAATTTAAGCTATGACCAAGTTATTAAAAAAGCTATAAACTAAATTATAGATATTTATTTTCTAGCCAGAATTATTATCTACTTTGAAATACTTAAACAAAGCAGTACTAATTTTTTTATCTCTTTTATCTAGAAAAAATACAATGAAGACTATTACCCTCTAGCTGAATCTCTTATTATTAAGGAATTCAAATATATTATTTCAAAAAATATCAATGATCTTGACCTCTTTAGACCTACTATCTCTCAACCTTTTTTTTAAATAAACCTTTCTGCAAATAACATTAAAGCAGCTGCCACCTCTGAAATTATGATATACTCTATAGTAGACTATTTTTAAAGGAGAATAATGTAAGTAGGCAGGCAGTAAAGGCTATTTATATGGAAAACTAGGTTAATGATAGTTAGACCAAATGTAGTAGAAAGACTACAGTGTCTTTTGCAGCTATGTGAGCTGAGCTTAAAATGCTAAATGACCTTGCAGAACATCTTATTACTCTTTGGATTTTAATTCTTCATCTAACTTCAAGGATCTTCTCTGCTATAATATCTTTCTAATTAATCATAATTTTCTAATCTTATTATCTAAACAAATACTACTATCTTTTATTCAACATCTAAAAAATAACTTCTTTAACAAACCTTTTAAAATCTTTATTAATAATATACTTACTGAAACACATATCTATAAAAATCCAAAATATAAACTTCTATTTAATCACATATGTATTCCAAGCTTATATTATCATCTATATAATAACCTTTCTATCAAAGCACATTCCAGATACTCAATTCCTCATACTATCTTGAATAGTATTTTCTTTAATACACATAATGATAATAATTCAAATCTTACTAGTTCAAATTTACATAACTCTAACTATACAACTACTAATAATATACCTCTTCTACAAACAACTCTTTTATCTTTATCTCAATTTCTATAAAAATTGGTTCTCTAAACATTAATGATCTACTTTAATACTTAAAAAAACTCTTATTTATTGATATAAACTAATAATACTTAGTGATTTTAATAGTGTTTCTAATCTACATTTGAATAGAAATCCTTATAAAAACACCTCTATTCCAGAATTTCAAATTCTCAAATATCTAATTAGTCATCAATTCAAAAATATATATTAACTTTTTTTTTCTCTAACTTACAACTTTACTTTTATTCGCTTAATTTCAAACAGTAGAATTGACCAAATATAGACAAATCTAAGCATATCTCAAATTTACTATACTGATATTCTTGAGGATATCTCATCTAAATCTGATTACAAAATTATTACTCTTGATATATCTATAACTATTAATAAAACAAAACCTACCAAACAACATATAAGAAAAACTTTTTTTAAAAAAACTGTTCTAAGGAAAACCTAAAAAACTACTCAAACCAAATATTACAAAGTCTTACACAACTTCAAACTAAAATATCAAATATTACAAATCAAAATGAACTTAATTTAATTTGGAACAAAATACTTAAAGCATTTTCCAAAGCTGCTACTAAAAACATTTCTTATAAAAAAATCAAAACTACTCATGAAATCAA
>CAJVQA010001257.1:0-26577 GCA_910591915.1 Cetraspora pellucida | reverse complement strand
AAAAGTGTGCTGAACAACTTTACTTAAGAGGTCAAGTAAGGTTTACTTAGTAGAATGTTGAGAAATAATCAAATGTTATTTTTGTAGTTTTGGTATAAGTGATCTATGGAGAGAGTTACCCTATTAGGATTGCGAAGTTGTTTTTTCTCATAAGTTGAAAAGCATATTTGAATAAACCTGATTGATATATTTTTGAAATGAAAATCAAAACCAATTATATGTCTATTGAAATTATGAAACTTGGTAATATATTGGAAATTTTTTGATAAACAAAAATTCTAACTCCAGCTTAATAAGGATTTGTAAATGAGCTTCAGAAACTAATATAGTTTTAAATTTGATTGCTTAAGAATTTGACTTCTTTGAGTAATAGATGTGTTTCAAAAGTCCAAAAATTTTAAAATTTTCTTCTTGTAAGAGTTCAGTTAAGACAAGTTTTTTATTAGTTTGTGAGAGTCCATTAATATTTATTGAACTAATTTTAATTGGAAAAGTAATTCAGGTAAAGTTAATAATAAGGTAGTTAAAAATGATATAGGAGTGTTTGGATTAGATAATTGATCAGATATGTAAAAGGAAGCAGAATTTGTATTAGGTATTTTCTAGTTGAGAGTAGATAATAAAGATAGATGGCTATATGTTTTGTAAAAAGAAAGATCTATTATAATATAATTTGGTAATATTTGATTTATAGCATTTAAGAAGATATGTGTTTTTGTTTTGTTAGAATTTATAGATATTTTTATTGAACTAGAAAAAAGATTGTTATGTAAGTATTAAATAAAATTGTCAAATATAACTGATTCCAGTATTTGAGATAAGTTGTAGTATTCTATAAATTTGTTGTAGCATTTGTCTATCTCTGTAGAGATTGAAGTATTAAAAGTAGAGATAGTATTTGTAATATCTTCTACAAAGTCACTCACCATTTTAAGCTTGGCTTGCACAGCTGTAAAGGATACTATAACCTGTCCTATACATTGGGTCTTGTTATCATAATTCTGGTCTTTCATTACAATTTCATCTTTAATGAACCAAAACTTATTAAGTTATTGATATTTCTCTTCAAACTTTTATTTAAACTCCTTTCTGAAATTTTATTAGTTAATTTCAAAAAATTTATAGGGTGCCTTAGAAATTTCACTTTTTACCAATCTTGAAAATATCTAAATACCCAATATTTCTTCAAATTCCTTTAAAGGAATTTGAAAAATTTATTGATTCTTTGAAAAATTCACTGCCAATTTTGAAAAACTTAATTTTCTTATCTATTTCTTATCCTTTTTATCTACTCTTTTTTGCTACCTAAGATATAAAACACTTTAGCCATACTATAAACTTATTAAAAAACTTTTTTATATCTCTGTTCTAAGCTATTTACAATTTTAAACATCTTTCTATTATTATCACTTACAATTCCAAAATGAATTTACAAACTACAACTTAACAAGATTATTTTTTAGACTAGTTCAAAAGCTATTCTATTTTAGAAAACTCTTTCTTATTTACATTTATGACATTTGAAATTCAAATATTAGATTTCTTAAAACCAATTCTCAAAGATTTCTATCCTAGTTCAATTATTAATTTTACAACAATTAACAAACTAGCTGTAAAAAGTAATTTTAGCTTATTAATACAAACTATAGCAACTAAAAAATCCAAATTTATTATAGACACAATCTTAAACAAAAATTCACATATTATTGAAGCAACCAAAATATCTTTCAAAATTCTTCTCAATACAACAAAAAACTAACTTATCAAATTTATTTATATTCTTTTTTATAAAACAAATTACAAACAACTCTTTAATTTACACTATTTTATTTCTTCTTACTCAATTAAAAAACAATTTCAAATTGCTATAAATCTTGTCAGACTTTATCTATTCCTACATAACAAATACCAAACCATTAATTATCAAAAATTCTTTTATGACTTACAACTTAAACCTATTTACTTAAAAACCTTTATATATATAAACCATATTTTAAATACTTCAAAAAGCAATACTTCTATTTTACAAATTTATAATACTTCTAAATTTCATATCAATATTACTATAAATATCTTTCTCCAAGAATTTAATATAAATTATTGTATTTTATCTTTTTACTTAATCAAACCACAATTTGATATTTGGTTTTAAAAATTTTTTATATATTACAAAAAACAATTTAGCAACATTGATAAACAAAATGTCTACAACTATATTAAATACCAAATAGCAATAGCAACTAATAATGAATACAAAAAGCTAATTTTTCAAAAACCTGAACTACCAACTATCTTATCCATTTAAGACTAAACTAACTATGCTATCAAAATAGCAATACATCATATATACACCTGTACCAATCTGAAAAAATGTAAAATTCTTAATCCAAAAACAACTCATAATATCTACAATCTAACTTTATACTACTTTAAACAATTCTTTAACACTATACCTATTTAATAATATATATTTCTGCCTTTAAATCTTTCTACTTTCATCTTAGCAACATTCTATATACCTTTACTTTTTAAAGAATTTTATAAACTAGCTAACCAATTTGAACAAACCTTTATCTAACTAAAAAATACATCTACTAATTCTAAACATATATCTTATTTATTTACTGCTATCTTAAAGCTTACTTTAAATCTGCAGCAATAAACAATAAAATTATTAATCTTAATCTCAAAGAAGTATTGAACAAAATCTTCTTTCAAACAAGTAATTTACAAATTCTAGCCAGAATTATTGCCTATTATAACATTATTCAAATCTCTAAACCAACTATTATTCAACTTAAAAAAAATCTTAACAAGTTATGCTTTGATAAGCAAATTAATACATTATCAAAAAACTTAATATTATTATACTTACAGTATCAGAAATTGACTTTACCTACACTTTCAATATATCTAAAATCATTAATAAACTTGATAATAGCCTTTTTTTATAACAATATCTATATATTTCTGTTAACTTTTCTTTATCGATTTACCTATTCAATCTATATTATTTATCTTAGCTACACCTTTATAATTTTGTTAGCTTTCTTTATCTATTTGCTTACTCAACTAATATTACTTTATACTTTTTTGAATATACTTTATTCTTATTTAATTTATCTTATCTTTAATTTATTTTTTTTATAATGATATAATTAACTTCTGATAGTATAAATAATTAGTAAAATCTATGAGTAGCTTATTAGTATATACTAGAGTAATGAATATTATTTAGAAAATTTCAACTAATCTAGGTGAGCATTAGCCACTCTAATAGGTTTAAGCTGCAGATAAATATGTCTGAACTTTTACTCTTGCATATAATATTTATATTACTTAAAGTTATAGTTTTATAGTTAGCAGTTAATAGTTAGCTCTGACCACAAGTATTAGTCTTAGTCATAGAATATATAGAACTTCTTTTTGTATTCAGTAACTTCATGTAGTTACTATTTAATAACTATGAATAAAGATAGAAGCAAGGCTTTATCTTAATACCAAAAAAAAAAGAATTACATACATCTGTATATAAATTTTAACAAAAAAACATAGTTCAAATTTCTGATTTAACAAATTAGAAATGGACTATAAAACTATTTATTTAATTTTACTAAATATTATATATAATTTTTTGTATTAAGTAATAATAAGTAATACTTATACTGTTTTTATTTTTAGTAACAAATATAATTTTTTTAGAAAACAAACATAATTAAATCAAATATTATCTAATTTATTCAAAAGCAACTAATTTTCTAATAATATATTTTTGTTATAATTTATAACTTAATTATATTTACTCACAACTTTATAATATGCATTTTGATAATTAGAATTTAATATATTAATATTTTTATTATTTCTTCTTTGGTGCTTTTAGAGTTTTCAGATTTTTTTAAATTTTAAAAATTTTTGATTTTTTTAAATTTTAAGACTTATTTTTATAATTTTTTCTAAATTGCTAGTTTTATTATTAATAAATAATACATTAATAGATAAACTTTTTTATTTACTTATCTTAGAATTAGATATAATAATATCTTGTTAAAGAATTTGATTAAAATTATTAATTTCTTTTTACTTAAAAGAAATATTTTCTTTTTAAGTCATATGTTATTGAATACATATTAATTTAAATGTATAATATTAATTTGCAGTTTTTTATTATTATAGTAATAACAGAAGCTGTTCAACTATAGTATAATAACTATAACTTGACAGATTTTATATAAAGTTTACAGTAAGACTTAACAATATATAGGATAATTGGGTATTTTAAAGCAGGAGTAACAATAAATAATATATAAAGATACTAAATATTGCATTCAGTTTATTAATTATTAAAATATATAAAAACATTTTTTAAGTATATAAAAATACTTATATAAAGTATAAGAACACTTAACTTTCTTGAAGAATCAAAAAGCACTGCTTTTATAAATATTTTACATATATAAATAATTACAATAAAGATTACTCTATTGTTAATAAATACTATATATAGTAATGTTAAGATATATAAGAACTAAAAAAAAAGCAACTCTTTTCATAGATCATTTATACCAAAAACACAAAAAAACATTTAATTATTTCTCAATATTCTACTAAGTAAACCTTACTTGATCTTTTAAGTAAAATTGTTCAGCACACTTTTCTACTCCCAGATTGCTGTGTTTTAAGTTCTAATAACACTTGGGTGCCAGAAAAAATTTCAAGAATCATATTTTTTGTTTTTTGTTTATTTACTCAATATTTTACTAATTAAATCTATTTCATTGCATATTCAAAAGTTGTTCAGCTTACTAAGCCAGACATGCTAATATATATTTTGTTTACAACAGACTAAAACTCATAAAGATACAAGCGAAAAGCAAAAACAAAACTTGCTCTTTGCAGGTTTTTTTATTGGCACTTTTAGGAAAATTTGCAGGAGTATCTGGAAATTTCACTTTTCTGATACCTATTAGAATTTCCTAAACATCCAATCAGCTTACCTGAAGCTTAAACTTTTTTCAAAGTTTCCTAACTAGTCTGGAAACCTTTAAATTAAACAAATCTTTTTGGAAAACCTACTTAGTAATCTATTTTTAAAAAAAAAATGCCAACCTTAACTATAGTCACACCTGATACTATCGATCTCGACTATTTTTACCAAAAGTGTTCTAAAAGCTTTGGTATTGGTATTTTTGAAAATGCAGCTAATTCATCACATCTCATTTCTGCAAACAAGCAATCAAATAATTGTACAACTACAAAACTTAAAGGAGGAACTAAAAGTTGTTATTACTTTAAGGCACCTAAATCTAGTTCTATCATTACATGCTTCTGTACCAAGTTACACAACTACTTTATCTCAACTTCAAACCAAATCTACAAACAACACAAAGCTATTCCTACTAACAAAAAATCTAAAAATAAAAAATCTTTAGCAAACAACATCGAAACTCTACTAAATTTATTCTACTATAACCTATAGCATCACCCTCTCCTATTATACACAATCACTTATGTGGTAAATGCAACTTGCCTATTGCCTGCAAAGATATAAATAATCAATATTATCTGGCAGCAGATGCAATCTTATACAATAACAAACCTCATCACAAAACATGTGCAATTACTTAACAATCTATTCAATCATCAAGTTTCTCTCCTACATTTATCCAAAAACTTCAACAAATGATCAGTTCTTATAACCCACTAGCATCTGAACTTATCTTCACAACATCACCTGCAAGTAATAATAACAAACCAAATGCTATGGACTTGGATAACAATACAATTAACAATAATAATCAACAATCATTATACTCGAACAAACAACAACAACAACAACCAGATAAATAACAACAACATCCAAACAAACAACAACAACAACCAGACAAACAACAACAACAACAGGAAACAAAACCTAATACTAACAACAACCAACAAAAAACCAAAGCTAACTTAACATTTGACTAGCTTGCCAACTTTCTTGTAACTGAAGAAATAAAAGATAAATTACAACTGCAAACAGACTTTGCAAAAAAAATCTTTAAATTTTTTTAAACAACACCTATTTAACTTAAACCCAGAACTGAAATCAAACCTAAAATTAGTAACTGACCAGCTCTTAAAGCTAGCTTCTACCATATAATCCACAAAATTGCAAGAGAAAGACCTTAATTTCTAGTTGATTTTATCTAGAAAAACAATCCAAATATTGACAAAGCTATAACAATTCCTTTTGATATACTTGAAGAAACTTTAAAAAAATTAATTCTTATATTCACTACTGTATTCTTCACAAAACATAATTACCCAAAAATATTTGCTTCATCTGCAACTATCTCTCCCTATACAAGCCCAAACTGATTACAATTTTGCATTAATTTTGCACATTTTTACCTTTATCTTACAAACAACTACCAAGCTATTGACTATATTAAATTTACTGAAGATATTCAACTTTGATCCAAAAGGTTTAGAATCTTATCTGAAGTAGTTAACTTCGATAAAGAAAAACAATATCTTACAATTAGCTCTGATAGCAAATTTAATATATATCTTAAATTTAATATTTCCAAAACACTTTTCTTACAAAAACTTAACATTCCATCTCTTAAAAATTCACTTGACCACTTCAAACAATGGTTTAAACAATTTTTTATATTATATAATCGCCAAGTTACCAACCCTATAGATGAAACTAAGGTTTTCAATGCACTTAAATACCAATTCTAACAAAACTTCATTTTTCAACTTAAAGAAATCATGTCTACCAAACTTAGCTTCACAAAACCTAACAACTTACAGGAATGTCATGATGAAGCAATTAAACACACTAATCATTATATCCTTTTCTATACAGATACTAACTGCATCTACTTAAAAGAAGCAGAACAATCAAAAAAAAAAAGTTAAATCCAACAATTTTGAAGAACTGTCTCAATACTATGAACATTTTTCACAACTTCTTAATAGCATTTTTCAAAAATCTTATATTGACTTTCCTAAACAAGAAAATGAAATCTGACAACAACCCAAACTTAACTCTTCTTTGTTCTATAAAAACAGCAAACATGAAGCATCTTTTGACAAACAAATTCTAACTATATTACTTAACAAACTTGCAAATAATGCAAAAAACTCTGCTTGTAAAGCTAATAATGTTTCAACTAACTCTAAATGCCACAACTACTATTTCTATATTTAAATCTTTACCAAAATATCATAGCCCAAAATCACAACATAGATAAGCTTAGTAAACAACTAGCAATTGACTTCCTTACAACTAAACCTATTAGCACTAAATTTCTTGCAAGAATTCTAACTTTTTATCACTTCTGTGATAAAACACTTACCTATTCTCAAATTACAAAGTACTTCTAAGAAACAGCCTATTCCAAAACAAACAAAATTATACAAGAAAAATTTCAAATGAAATATGAAACACCACCTTTAATTACAAAGTCTCTTTTTATTAAAGAGACCCTTTTTCAATAAACTTGTCTTCTACAACCTTCATAAATGCAGCCACCATTTTACCAAAAGATACACTCTTAGTAGTTAGTAAGGAAAATGATGTAAGTAGGCAGGTGGTAAAGCCCATTTATATGGAAGGCAGGATAATGATAGTCAGACCCAACACACAAGGCAAACTATAGTATTTTGCATAGCTGTAAGAGCCAAGCATACAGTGATCGACCCTGTAGAAGACAATTTCACAAGATTATTTTCAACATCTTTAGTCACATATGATCTTGAAATATGTTACAACAAATTTCTTTCCTATTACAATATTCCTTTTCTTTCTTGCAACCAAACTATTCAAACCCTTATACAACATATCAACAAGTATAACTTCAACCAAACTGTTACTAGCATTACATTCTCTGTTAATATTAATTATAGTGAAACTCATATATATCTTTCTAATACCTTACTTCTATCTAACCATATTATTATTCCCTCTTATCTTCTTCCTAAGTTCTACAATCTCCCTCTCAAATCACACTCTTCTAATTCTAATCCTACCTCATCAGATTTACTTACACAGAATACATATAACTTATATCTCAAAATCACTACATATAATTTTAAAGGTTTTAACACTATAACTAAAAGAGAAGCATGACAAAACTATTATCTTTACAACAATATTGACATTGCTTGTATTACTAAAACCAAACTTGCTAACAACAATAACCTTCATTTTTACAATAATAATTTATTTATATACTTCTGAGCTAATTCAAACAATTCAGCTGAAGGTGCTGCTATTATGATTCATAAATATTTACAACTCTATATACATAACTACCAAACACATCTTGGTGAAGCAGATGCTCTGGATCTTTTTTTCAAAAGTGAACCAAAACTGCATATTATATCTGTTTATCTTTCTTCAACTGATATGCACAAATGCAATGAAACACAAAATACAATTATTACATGGATTCAATAAGCTCAACACTTTAACCTCTATTCTATTCTACTTGGTGACTTTAATACACATAATAGCATTAATAGTTCATCATCTAAATTCCAACTCATTAATTATCTACATCAATCCAACATGTTCGATCTTGGTGCATATGTAGATAATAAACATTGCACATAATTAAACAACATTAGTCAAAGTCACATTGACTATATCTGGACTGACTCATTTAACCTTCAATTCTTTCTTTCATATAAACTTGATGATAGTAATTCCTCTACACTTAGTGACTACTCTATCCTTATATCTACTTGGACTTATACAAATGCATACAGCAAACTACCATGACATCACACTGGTATCAGTCATAGAATTTTTAACTACAAGACTATATCACCAGAAAATAAACAGAATTTTTAGACCTTCTTTCTTATAATCTTAATCTATACAACACTCTACTTAATAGTAATACTAATGAAAGCATTGAAACTACTTGGCATAAAATTGAACATGCAATCATTAATACTGCAACATATTTAATTCTTAACAAAATAACTTGAAAGTACAGCTACAACCATCAATACTTCCCTCATTCTACATTATTTCATTTATTACTAAAAGAGCTTGGGCATTTAATCAAAATTGTTAAAAGCTCTGACAATCTTAATATAAAACTGATCAATGTTAAAGTTCAAATTATTAACAATAGATCTAAATGTAATCTTCAAGCTTTTACCTTAAATAATAACTTATACAGCTGGATTCAACATGCACAAGACATATGAAAGCAACTTTATTATGCTCATCATGTTAAAAACTCACTATTATTCTGACAACAAATACATTAAGCAACTTAAAAAAGATGTAAAACTCTTTTAACACATTCCAAACAAGCTATCAATAGTATTCTTAATCATTACAAACCTTCAATCTATTTTTCTAATATTAAACTTTTTGACTAACTAATTACTGAACCAAATCTTATCAAACAACATATACAATCTTACTCTCTCAACTAAATAGCATATCAACCAATTGATCAAAATTTGTTTAATAACTTTTGGCATACACAATACCAATCCCAATCATATATTAATACTCAGTAGTATAACTCACTTAACTCTTCTATTACAGAAAAAGAAGTTTTCAAACTATATTAAAACTTCTAAATAGAAAAGCCTATGAAACTATAGGCATAAGCTATAAAATGCTAAACATATAGGTATTATCTATATCAAAGCTATCACTGCTTTATTCAATCACTGCCTTACTTCAAGCCAGATTCCTAAACAATGGAAACACAGTAGAATATATTCTATTCCTAAATGTAATACATTTAATGGTGACTTAAATATTACTTGCCCTATAAGTCTTATTGAACACATCTGAAAAGTATACACAAAATTATTACTACTAGAATTAGTACTGTATTCTCACAATATCCTATTCTATTACCATATAACTATGTAGCTTTACCTAACAACAGCACATCTATACCTATTCATATACTTAATAATCTCATTGAGAATGCATTATGTAATCAAAAACCAATCTGGCTTATGTCTCAGGACATAAGCAAAGTATATGATTCTGTTAATCTAACCTTATTTCAAAAGTCTCTCTAACACCTTGCCTTATCTAACTCTATTACTAATGCCATTACTAACTTACTTACTAATCGACATAACCAAGTTATTACAAATCTTGGTCTTACCCTATCATATCCAGTACTTAATAGAATTGATCAGGATGAAACTATTATTCCACTTTTGTGAAGGATTTATTATAACCCACTTATTATATATATTTATAACAATTTTAAAGACTATACTCTCAAGTCTTCTGGCCTACTAATCTTAAACACAAAACATACAACAAATCCAACTCACACTGTTCAGTTTTTGCTTATATGAATGATACTCTATGGGTCGCATCCTTATAACAAGAGCTATCACAAATTTTATCAACAGCTAAATCTTTCTTTAACATAGCTAATATTCAAATTAATCCTTCTAGGTCCTTACTAACAACTAACAACATCCTAACTGACTATACTTCTATTATATATAATAACTATTCTCTAAACCTTCATTCATTAAATAAACTATTTAAATTTCTTAAATATTGGTTTATACTTAACAACAAACAAATTAAACAAACTAAACTTATCACTGCTAAGTTATCACACCTTATCAAAATTGCAAGCACTAAACAAATTACTGATACACAAGCATGATATATAATTAATACTGTCATTATTCTTACAATTGAATATCGTCTTCATAACATTGTTTTTAACCAAAATACATGCAACAAAATTCTTACAAGCCATATTGAACTAATTAAAAATAAGGCTAAACTCAATCACATAATCTCTACAAGTACACTACTTCATTCTCAACTTTACAATATTCACAATATATAGAACATTCAATTACAACATCATATTACAAACTTTACCAAAAGACTCAATTCATCTGATCTTTTAGAAATAAGTATCTGTATTAGACTTCAATAACTTCAAAATAATTTATAGTTACTTATCAATATTCTAATACATGATAATCCTATTATTGATGGCCCCAACAAACATACAGTTAATTTTAAGATTATTCAGCTCTTTAAACACCTTGGTGTTATGTTTATATCTAATCCACTATACAACATTCTATGCACTATTTAAGAGGGTTCTATCTCACTTGAATCACTACTTTCCTTACACTCTAAATATATAACATTCAAAAAACAACTCAGACATTATGGCATTTTATATTTAGATCAACTTACCACATTTGATAATTTATGTCTTCTAGACTGAAAACATATTTCTCCATGTATAAACAAAATTTCTAAAGGCAAACAACTACTCTGGTTTACCTATTTGAAGGACCAAGTTACAAGTCACTCCTACAATCATACTCTTTATCAAAACTTACACTTACCTAACACAAATTATTATAATTATACAATTGGACATTTTTTTTCGCAGAAAAAACCATGGCTTATCACAGTTCTTAACAACCAAATTATTATTAGAAAAGTTAGAAGACAGCCTTCACCATCTGGAACTGTTCTTATAACTCATTGGCAATGTCATATTGAATCACAATTTACTTATCTCTATTCTCTTTCATCCATTCAATCAAATGCATGCTTAGGCTGTTGTCTTAATTCTCACACAATAGCTAACAAATGCACAATTATTATTCACATTAATGTCTCAACTAAATTTTATAGTCAAGTTAATACATACAACAAAACTCTTAACTTTAATGCTAACCATCTTGACCTTATATATTCTTTGGAATTAGACACTCTATTCAAACTCCAAACTCTTCTAATATCACTATTATAGCACATTTAATTCCAAATATCTTTAAACACAGTTCACTTATAAACAATCTTTAGCAAATTAATAATTATAACTCCAACTTATTAGAACTTCACTTCTATACTGATGGCTCAGTTATAAACTTGGGCACCTCACAATGCTCAATAGGTATTAGATGAGTTCAAGTTTTAAATAATTCTGTATTTCATACTTTCTAAGCTCAAACTAAATATTGGCTCTGCTCATTCAAATTAGAGCTTATTGCTATTTTATCAACTCTTATCACTGCTTCTAGAAACTGCACTATAAACATATACACAGACTCACAATCTGTAATTTCTAAATACAACAGTCTTTCAAACTTAACAACAACTATACCATATACTTATATACCATATGTCTCATTATGGAACATACTTATCAATTTTATTAAATCATACAATATTCATATAATCTTTCACAAAGTTACTGCTCATCAGGATAACAAATATAACAACCTTGCTAACCAACTAGCATGTAACCATTTTAACCTGTCATATTTTATTTTTATATCTTATAATACTTACAACTTAGCTTATACTTTAACCTTTGAGAATTTTTTCTTAAAGTTACCTACTCATTGTAGCATTTGTACAATATGTCATGCACATATATATGCACTTTGGATAACACAAAACTATTTTCAAAAATGGCTAAAATTCTTAACCAAGTTAACTGGCAAGCCACCTGGCTTTATATTAACAATAATCAAAAAATCTCAAACTTTTCTTATAGCTTTTAGTCCTCTACTCTCAAATTCTTTAGAATTAAAATTCTATTAGATAAACTTTCTGCTTCACATATTCTATATAAATGCTATCCTTCATATTCACCTACTTGCCACCAATGCCACCAAACTAGTTCACACTTTCACTAAACAACTTGTTCATTTAACCAACTACTACTTAGTCTTATTGATATCTTATTACAACATACTCTTAACTCAAATATACTTAATACTATACCTAATACTATAACCAACTTATATTACTAAATTAAACTATTTTACAGCATGTCTATTCACAATAGATCTGATGTACCATCAATTTTCTTAACTATAACAAGCTTAATACCAAATGAACTCATTGCTACTATTACAAATTTGTCTTCCAAAAAAGTAGCTACTACACTTTCTATAAAGTTTTTACTTTATTTTAATTAACAAATCTATCACAAAATCTGGATCTCCTACTGTATTTCAAGATTTACAGCCCAACCTCCTAATTTTAATTCATTATTAAATTCTGTCCCTTCTGTATTACATATTCTTCCTTTTAATTCAATTTATTCTAAAATTAACTTCTGGTATATCCAATGGATTAAATATCAAACTAATCTCCTATAATTATTACTAATACCCAAATCTAGGTAAGCTTTGGTCATTCTGATTGGTTTAGATCACAGATAAATTAGTCTGAGCTTCTATTCTTTTTATAATATTTTAAAAGTAGACTTGTACTTTATGTAAAATCTCAATTGAATATTCAATAAAGATAGAGGCATGGCCTCACTATTAATATTTTTTAAAAAAAAAAATATATAAGAACTAAAAAATATAATAGATATTGTATATATAATAGAGAAAAAGATATTATAGATATTATAGAAATGATAGAAATAATAGATCTAATAGAAATATAATATTTATAATATTTATAAGATCTATAAGATCTAAAAAAATATTGATTTTTAGTACAGTAATAAAAACTAATCAAAATTAAGTCACATATATTAGAATTAGTATTTTTATAAAAAACTCTTTTTGAAATCCATTACACAAAAAATTAACAAAAAATTATTCATCTAAAATTACTTATAACTTTTTATTTTATTAAAACAATCTGTTCTGGCATCTTAAGTAAACTTATTCAGCATAGAATTTTATATATATTCTGAAATATTATATATCTAGCTTTTAAACTTACTGAGAAACCTGTACTGATGGCCTTTGGCCTCCAGTTTTAAGAAATTAATTATTTCACAGTTTTTATTACAATAACCTGTTTTATACTTATAATTAAAGTTGTAGTATCCATTTGTTCAGTCAAAACAAGCTCTAAAGGAAAAATTTTGACCCAATTTTAACTGAACTACAACTAAATTCATATTTTATCTTCTTGCAAAACCTTTTTCCTATTTTTTGTTTTCACTCTATCCTCTTTTTCTCTTACACAGTTTTTGTATAACCATCTTATCATTTCCTAATCTATATTCTATTAATTTATACCAAAATTCTGTAACCCATCTATTAATAAAAATTTATTGACACAATTAGTTAGTTTCATATTTGGTTCTTATTAATTGTACATAGTAATTTGTGTTGCAAACCTTATCTGTACCAGTACCCAAGTTATATTTGTTACCCCAACCATTCTAGTTACACACTAGTATTACTTCTGTAATACCTCAACTACACAACCCTTGCTCATATTTTCTATTCCTATAAAATCAATTATCCAACTATTTGAAACTTTTCTTAATTTCTAATATAATATTTATCTAACTTATAAACAATTTAAAAATATCTATATTAAGTAACCAAGAGCTCAATACAACAGATTTTGATTACTTCTACTAAAACTTCTCTAACGGTTTTGAAATAGCCTTTTATAAAGAAGAAAATGACAACAATGCTTACCCAATTTTTCCTAAAGTCAAACCAACTTCTTGTTTAACTAAAACCTTAGAACCAATAAAATCACTCACTTTTTTCAAGTTCCTATTTTTATCTTTATGATCATGTGTCTTTATGGAAATATCATATCAAATTCATCTCAACTATCAATACTAACCATAACCAAGTTACTGAATTCACTACAGTTCATGTCAACAGCAATACAAAAAAGAATCTTAACAAACTAGTCCAACAACTTTTAACTAATCTTTCTTCTTAAACTGATAATGTTTCTTCATCTCCTATTCCTAAAGTACATTATTATGCCTGTTCTAAATGTTCTCTTCCAATTGGCTGTATCAAGAGAAATAACTGTTACTATCCTAATAAAAAATATGTTATCAAAAATAATGAAGTCTACTATCTTGTTTGCATAACTGCTTCATCCTAACATGAAGCTAGCTCATCTTAAACCAAGAAAAATTTTACTCAAACCTTTTAAAACATTTTACATAAATTTTTCCAAACTACAAACTCTTTTATTATCTCTTCTTACCAAATCTCAACTCTTTCTAATTTTATCAACTTCTTTTTTACTACAATTACCAATACTAATCCTATCTCTAATCAATCTTCAATTACTAATATTCCTGATAATACTAACCTAAATCTTAATAATTCTAGCAATACTAACCCACCTGACAGTACTTCTAACAAACCTTTTCTTCAAACTTATTCTAGTGTTGCCAAACCAAAATCTAATCCTACATATGACAGACTTGCAAATTTTTTAATTATTGAAGAAATGCAACTTAACAAAAAACTACAAACTACATTGTTTCTTCAACTCTTTACTTTTCTTAAAAAATTTCTTTATGATTTTTATTCTGATAAAGAAATTAAACCTGTCACCTCTTCTTAACCTGCACTTAAGGCCTCATTCTATTACATTATTCATATTAAGGCTGAACAACAGTTGGAATTTTTAACTGACCTTATCTATAGTAGTAATTCTAATATTAACTAAAGTACTACTATTTCTTTTAACCTTCTTGAATCTATTCTCAAAAATCTACTTCTTAAATTTACAACTGTTCTTTTCACAAAACTTAATTATTTTGAAATCTTTGTCTCATTAGTTACTATACCTCCATATACTGCTCATAATCATCTTCAACTCTGCCTCAACCTTGCACAACTTCATCTCTTTTTATCTAATAATTATCAATTAATTGATTACTAAAAATTTGTTAGTTTAGACCTAAAAGATTCAAAATTGAATCTTTTACTCAAACAACTGATCTTGACCAAAAATATCTTATCATTTAATCAGATGCTAGATTCAATATCAAGCTCTTATTCAATGTTCACAAAACACTATTCCTTAAAGATTCTGTATTTCTTTTCTAAAAAACTCTCTTAATCACTTTAATTCTTGGTTTGAAACCTACTACTTTTCTTATAGTTAACAATTTACTTTTACTATTAATAAAGAAAAGGCAAAACTTCACTCAGAATTCAATTCCACCAGCACTTTATTCATTAACTCTCTAAATACCTTCCAGATTCTATATATTCTAAAAATCTAATTCACTCTATAAGCAATATGAGAAAGCATCTCATATTGCAAATTTTTATTGGCTCACTTGTGACAACAAATCATGTCAATATCTCAATAATAAAAAATTTTATGATAACACTAAACTCTTTAATGATATACTAAGCAAATCTCATTCACTATTTCTACTCAAAGAGGATGAAACATGGATTCATTCTACTCTTAATACTACATTATTCTACAAAAACAAAGAACATGCTGTCTTATTTGATCAACCTATTCCTACTAAAGTTCTAGACAAGTTGGCTGATCAAGCTGAAGACTTTGTCTTCAAACAAAACAAAGTTAAATCAAATTCCAAACATCGCAACTATTATTTTTATTGTTATCTTTTTTTATATTATCAAACTACAGCAGAAAACCACAACATACAATCTCTTTTCAAAAAGAAGGCAATCAATTTATTAACCAAAAACATTATTGACACCAAATTTCTTACCCAAATTATTACCTACTTTGATGTTATCAAAAATCAAAAATCATCTTATTTACAAATTGTTAAATACTTCAATGATACTGCTTATCCAGCAGCTGAAAAATTTTTAGCAAAAAAATTCAATCTTGCTTCCAACCTGATTCTATCCTTGACGCACTTTTCTTACAATTTCTTTTTTAAGTTCCTTGTCTTTTACAACACACATTGAAGCAGCTACTATCTTATTAAAAGATACAACCATTGTATTTAATAAAAAGAATGATATAAGTAGGCAGATGAACAAGTCTATTTATATGGAAGGCCATGTTAATGATGGTTAGACCCAATGTACAGAGCAGACTATAGTAGCTTGCACAGCTGTAAGAGCTGAGCATATGGTAATCGACCCTATAGAAGACAATTTTAAAAGATCATTTACAACATCTTTAATCTCCTATGATCTTCACACATGCTTTAACAAATTTCTTTTTTATTACAATTTATCACTTCTCTCTCATAGTCAAATCATCCAAACCTTAATCCAACATATTGACAAACACAATAACAACAAAACTATATCTAGTATCATATTCTCTATTAATTCATCTTACAATGAAATCAACATATACTTTTCTAATAACACTCTTTTGCCAGATTACATCATTATTGCTTCACATCTTCTTCCACTATTCTACAAACTTTTTTTCAAATCCAACTTTCTTAGCTCTACCACTATTTTATCTGATCCTCTCTCTAATAACCATTACTCAACTCCTATTGACTACAACTTTACTTTACATTCTTCTAACTCAAGTTCTCATCATCTTAACCTAACTATTGCTATACACAATGTTAGAGGCTTTAATAATCTAACAAAAAGAGAAGCCTGGCAAGATTACTGTCTTAATAATAAAATACCTATTGCTAACATTACTGAAACAAATATTTCTGACAAAATTAACCTTTTTTTCTGCAACAACTTTTTTATCTACTACTGGTCTTACTCTTCTATTTCTGTAGAAGAAACAGCTATTATGATTTATAATCATCTTAAACCTCATATTCATAGTGTTCATACTCACCTAGGAGGAACTATTGTACTTAATATTTTCTTTTGAAGCAATGTCAAACTTTGTATTATCTTAGTATACCTTTTATCCAATAACATAATTATTCACAACCAAACTCAAAACTCAGTAATTAACTAGATTCAACAAGCTTCTCAACTCTACCTTTATCCTATTATTCTTGGTGACTTTAATACATAGAATTATATCTACAGTTCTTCTTCCAAATATAAACTCATTAACTTTCTTAATCACTCCAATATGTATGATATTGAAGCCTATTTTAATAACAAATACTTTATTTGGTCTAACAATACTAGCAGTAGTCATACTAACTACATCTGGACTAACCAATTTAATATACAATTTCTTTTTTCCTACAGTCTTGACAACAGCCAAACCTCTACCTCAAGTGACTACTTGATTCTTACCTCTACTTAGACATTTTCACATACTTATAATAAACCTTTATAAAAACATACTGGGATTAGTTGTCGAATATTCAATTATAAAACAATAACTACAAAAGACTGAAATGCCTTTGCTGATACTTTAACTCAACAACTTTCACTACACAAAACTCCTATCAACAGTACTACTAATGAAAGTATTGAAACTGCCTAGTACAAAATTCAATGCTCTATTATCTACTCTGATACTTACACAATCTCTAACAAAATCTCTCATAAATAAAGTTACAATTACCAATACTTACCTCATAGTACTTTACTACATCTCTCTTTTAAAAAACTCAAACATATTATTCAACTTGTTAAAAAACTCATCTAATCTTCTAACATCTCAAGTATTAATCAAAAAATCTCCCACATTAACAAATAGTTACAATATGACCTTCAATTACTTACCTCCACCAACCCCTCCTGTACTTAACTATGGCTTTAACATGCCCATTCTATTTGAAAATAACTTTCCCATGTCTATCATTTTGAAAACTCTTTTTTATTTTGACAACAAATCAATAAAGCTACTAACAAAAGATATGTTATTCTTACAACATATCCTACTTAGTCTATTAACAAAACTGCCAAACCAACTTTTTACTAATCCATTACTCATTAAACACATGTCCAATCTCATTTTCATAATTGGACTGCACTTAGACCTATTAATAAACATCTCTTTAATAATTTCTGAAAACAACAATACCTTCCACTTTCTTATATTAATCCAAATTGGTATTATTCTCTTAACACTCCTATTACTAATAAAGAACTTCTTCAAACTCTCTTACAACTACTAACAACAAAGTCTGTAGTCCTACAGGCATTAGCTATGAAATGCTCAAACATATTAGCTTCCAATGCACTTTTGCTATTACTGCTCTCTTTAATTATTGCCTTCTTGACAACAGAATTTCTAAACAATGGAAACATAGCAGAATTTATCTTATTCCTAAATGCAACACCTTTGATGGTAATCTTAACCTTACATGATCTATTAGTCTGATTGAACACATTCATAAACTTTATATTAAAATTCTTACAAACTGACTTAGTTCTGTATTTTTCTCAAATCCTATTTTTTCACCTTTTAACTATGTCACACTTTCAACAATAGTACCTCAATTTCTAGTCATATTCTCAATAATTTTATTGAAGATGCTATTTGTAATTACAAAAACATTTAGTTACTCTTACAAGATATAAGCAAAGCATATGATTCTCTAAACTTTGCTCTTTTTAAATATTCACTCTCTTATCTCTCACTTCCTTCATCTATCATTAACATTTTTACTGATCTTTTTACTGATTATCATAACCAAGTTTTCACTAATCTTGGTCTTCTTCTTATTTAGTTCACAATGGTACTGACCAAGGTAAAACAATTACACCTTTATTATGACATATTTACTATAACCCACTTATTTTACATATATACTTAAAAGTTCCTGAATATACTCTACAATCTACTTGGATCATTAATCTAAAACTTCAAACCACCAATTCATTACAAAAACAATGCTCTGTTTTAGCATATATGGACGATACTTTCTGGGTTGCATCTTCACAAACTGAGTTATCTCATATACTATCTATAGCTAAAACATTTTATGCTATGGCAAACATCTAAGTTAACCCTTCAAAATCCATTTTGGTTACTAATAACCCTTTATCCTATTATATCCCTATCTCCTATAATAACTATCTACTTCTATTTAATTCCTTCAAGCAACTCTTTAAATTTTTAGATTGTTGGTTTACTTTAGACAACAGACAATCTTAACAAACAAAATTAATTATCTCTGAATCCTCTCAACTTATTCAAATTGCAAAAACAAAATATATAACTAATTCACATACTCACTACATTATCAATACAGTTATTATTTCTACTATCAAATACCACTTACACAACATTGTCATTAACCAACCTATTTGTAACAAAATTTTTACTCAACACATTGGTCTTGTTAAGCTTAAAGCTGAATTTTGCCATACAATACTATTCAGTACCCTATTACACCTTCAAATCTATAATATTAAACACATCTGGGATATTTAACTACAACATCATATTTCCAATCTTCTTAAATGACTTAATAATCCTGACCTACTAGGCACATTTACTATTATATGTATCCAACAACTTTAAAACAATTTTGGTCTTCTATTAATATTTTTCTTCATCCTAAGCCAATCATTGATGAACCCAATCAATTAACCACAAACTTCAAAATAATACAACCTATCAAACATATAGGCTGAACCTTTTCAACTAGCCCAATTTATAACGTTCTATACACTCTAAATAATGGAACTATATCTCTTGAATCTCTTCTTTCTTCTAATCTAAAATATTCCATTTTCAAAAAACAACTCAAATACTATAAACTTCTTTTTTTGAATCAACTCACTATTTATAACAGCTCATGTCTATTGCACTGGCAACACATTTTATTCAGACTTAACAAAATTCCAAAAGGTGTTATACCACAATTGTTTACTACTCTTAAGGACATCACTACAAGTCACTCTTACAAATGCATCCTATATGATCATTACAATTTACCTTCTATAAACTACTTCTGCCATTCTATTAGTCACTTTACTTCTAATACTAAACCATGGCTATTCACTGTTCTTGATAATTAAATAATTATTGGCAAGACCAGAAGGCATAATACACCTACTGGCCTCACTCTCATCAACCACTGGCACTGCTCATTTCAGTCTCAGTTCTCTAATCTTTATCCTATCTCTCCTTCTACTACCACATTATATACTGAATGCCATCTCAATTCAAATACAATTGCCGACAAATGTACTATCTTTATTCCTACTAACTTGGCTACTAAGCTACTTTGCCATATTAATCCTAACAAAACTCTCAACCTTCATGCAAATTTTCTCAATATTGCATATTCTGTTGCTTTTTAACATCCTTTACATATTCTACCTTCTCCTTTATTCACAATTAATCTACAACAACTACCTCTTATTTTTGAAACATGTCAACTTGTTAATAACCTTCAGACTATCATTAAACAAACTACAATCTATTATCTATTTTATTCTACACTGATGGTTCTGTTATTGACCTTAGTACTTCACAATGCTCTATGGGCATAGATTGGGTTCAAGTTGATAACTCTACAACTATTAATTCATTTTAGGCACAAGTTAAACTGTAGTCATGCTCTTTCAAAGCTGAAATTCTTGCTATTCTTCTAGCAATTATTACTGCTTCTAGACACTGCTCTGTTTATATATTTATTGACTCACAATTAGTAATCGCCAAATATCATAATATTTGCCAATCAACATCTAATCTTTTTCATACTCATACTCTATAATTTTCCATCTGGCAAACACTTATCAACTTTATTAAGTCTTATAAAATTTAACTTATTTTTTACAAAGTTACTGCACACCAAAATGATCTATTTAATGACCTTGCTAACCAACTTGCTCGTAATTACCAAATATTACTCTATCTAACATTCTTAACTAATAATCCTTATAACCTCAATTATACTCCTTATATTGATAAATTTTTTATTGAAATTTCTATTTGATGCTCTATTCGAACTATATGCCAAGCTTATATTATAATGCTTTGGATATCTCAACATCATTTCCAACAATAGTCTACTATTGCATCTGACATCAACTGGGAAGCTACATGGCTTTACATTAACAATAATCAAAAAATTTCTAATTTTATTTACAGCTTCTACTTATCTATTCTAAAAACTTTTTGAATTAAAATCCTTACAGATGAACTTCCTGTTCTTCATACTCTCTATAAACATAATTCTTTATTTTCTTCTTCCTGTTATCAATGCAATCAACCTAGTTCTCCACTTTATTGGATTACCTGCCTATCAACCCAAACCATCTACTATTTAATTTTTAATTCTCTTAATAGTATTTCAAATACTGCCAATCTTGATATGCCTGCCAATCTTGTTTTTGATTTACATACTAAAATTCATACTCTTAATAGTTTCAAATTGCATAACTTTTCACACATACCTTCTCTTATTTTTACCCTATCTGGTTTAGTTCCTATTGATTTTATTTTTATTATTCACAATGCTTCTATTTTTTATTATACTGCTACTACCCTTTCTATCAAACTTTTTTTTCACTTAAATCAACAAATATACAAACAAATATGGATTCCATACTGTATCTCACATTCTGTACAGTCTCACACTACACTCTCTACTAACTCAACTTATAATCATTCTTCTAGTCTATCCTTACCTCCTATTTCAATACTATAAGTTATTACTAAAATTAATTTCTAGACTATCCAATAAATTAAATATCATACTTCTCTTTTATATATTATTACTTAAACCCAAATCTAGATAGCCTTGGCCACTCTTGTAGGTTTAGGTTGCAGATAAAATGTCTGAGTCTTTATTTTTCATATATAATTTAAAAGCAAGCTTTTTTTTATAAAAACTTCAATGAATTTCAATAAAGTTAAAGGCATGGCCTTACCATTAATATTTAAAAAAAAAAAATAGTACTTTTATTAAAATCATCTTGATTTTGTGATTCTGTAATTAGAATTATATGAACTTGTGTTTATTAGAATCATTTTAGTAAGCTAAATCTAATAATAATTGTTTATCTGATTTTGATCAGTGCATTAAAAATTATGATTAAAAATATATAAAACTCTTAATGTTAACCTTCTTTTTTACTTAGTTTTTAAGCTTTATGAAATTAAAATAAAGCATAATAGTCAGTGCTTAAGAGACTTTTAATTATTAAGAAAGTAGTTGTAATGGTTCTAAAAATTTATTCAATTTCAAGGTTATGAAAAATATTATAGATTCTAATTTAAATTCTATAATAATAAGCAAAAATTTTTTTTTTACTTGTTCTTCATTTTTTTAAGAATTTTTTTAATAATTCTTTTAGGTAATAAGTATAGACAAGTTGCTTTTTTCTTTGTAAATTATTAGTTCTGAAGGGTTTTTTATATGTAGTAGTTATTTATTTTTGTAGGTCTTAAGATTTATTAGTTGAACAAGATATAATAGTCAAAAAAGCAAAAACAGTATTTAGAAGATCTATGAGAATAATATTAAAATTGATATTTATTATAAGAGAGTATTATTTTCATTAGTATAAAAAAGTGATTAATTAGTAACAATTATAGAATTTTATTAAAAAAATCTTTTTGCTAATCTTAATTTTATAAAAAATAAAAAGAATACAGTAAAGTTTACTTAAAAATTACTTTAAGCAACAAATTTTTTGCTATTAAAGAAAAAGAAAGAAAACTCAAAAACAGTATAAGTTTATTAGAACAACTTTTTAGAGAAACTACTTATTAAAAATATAAAGAACTTTTAAAAAATTTTTAAAAATTTTTGAAAAAAATTAAAACTAGCTGTGATTCTAAAAAGCTAATCAATCAACACATAAACAAATTATATAGTAAACAATCATGTAAGTTAGAGTAAACAAACATATAAACAAAACAATATATGTTCAAGCATTTAGTCAATACAGAATGTGACTAGCTAAATAAGGCACTGCAAACAAGAGCATATATAGTAATTAGATTAGTAATTAGTTAAAAAGTTCTAAAACAAAGTTAGATTTAAGTTAAATAAACAACTAATAACAAAATAGCAATAACAGAAATCAAAGATTTGTATAATCTAAACTAAAGAATAATAGCAGAAAAGTATGCTTGTTAAAAAAGCAAAAAGAGTAAATTGCAAAAATAAATATAGATATAGCAAACTTCTTAGGTACAAGTGATCCAGTATAGGTATATATTATAAGAGCTTTAGTAGACAAATATAAAGAAGTGTGCAAAAATATTGGCAAGAAAAAAATTACAACAATAGATGAAAAGATTTTAATTAACTAAGAGAAAAAAGAAAACAAAAACAGCATACAAGATATTACATATATTATTAAAAAAAAGTCCAAAGTATAGAGACAAGAATGGAGCTTAAATTACCAATATCACAGCTAGTAAGTTAAAAGACTTGCATAAAAAGAAAGAAGACAATAGCAGAAAATAAAATCAATAATTCAAATAAGAAAAAGGAAAAAAAGTTAAACAACAAAGTAGCAAAAAGTAAATTTTAGCAAAACAAAGACAAAATGAAACTAGAAATACTAGTAATACAGTTAATAGTTCAAAAAAATAATCTTAAATAAAGATATTTAGAAAAAGAAAAGAAATAATAAATAAAAAAAGAAATGATAGAGCTAATAATAAGCAGAAGTTGTTTTAAATAAAACAGAAAAAGAAATGCTTGAGAATTCAGATGAAGCAAATATTAAAGATAAAGTATCGATGTTAATAACAGAATATAATATATATAATTTAAAAACAAAAGAGTTAAAAAGACTAATGCTTCTAAGACACAACAATAGAATAAAAAAAAACACAATAGTAGAAGAAAGCAAGAATTCAGAAAACAGACTTTATAAAGACATCTATGCATCAAAATGATTATCTAAACATATAAGTAACTCTATATAGTTTACAAAAACAGATCAAAAAACCTAAAACAAAAAGGAATACTAAAGCAAGAACAAAAACAAAATGAACAACTGAAGAACAAAATAATTTAATAATAATGTTAACAATTTGAGACTTGCAAAAAGTTAGAAAATATAGAAGAATTACATATTGTCTAAGTTTTTATAAAAAAGCAAGAATACTTAAATAAAGAATTCTAAAAAAGATGAAAGCTGCATTAGTGCAAATCACAGTTTGAACTAGCAAAGACTAAACTGTCTGACATCAAGCTGGTTAGTACATTTTGAAAAAAATCAATATGTTGAATTATACTAAAAAGATTTAATTCAGAAATACTTAAAAAAAAAACACAAGGCAGCATTATAAAATATTCTAAAATCAGCATTAGAGTCAACTTTGTTAAGACAACTAAGATCTTTAAAAGTCAAGTTATTATTTATACTGAACAACAATAATGTTAACAAAAGAAGTATAGTCTTTGCATACTTTGAATCTAAAGAAGAGTGCCAAAAATTAAAAAAAAAATGCTTTTTATTATCATAACAAGTTGTCTTGGTATAAAGGAAAACAAGCATTAAAAAAAAAAAGAAGTAGAGTCAAGTAAATCAAACCAAGAGAATACAAAAGAATATTATAATAAAAAATAAGAAAAAAAACTGTTATTTTTAAAACATCTATAACTTTGAAAATAAGAAGATAAAAATGATTGAATCTGAGGTAAATAAATGAAAAAAAAGAAAACAAAAAGAAGAAACAAAAAGCAGTACAGAACAAAAAGAAACATTAATTATGTAATGAATTGAAGAGTATTAAAACATATTGCTAGGATGCCAATCACCTAACTCTTTTTGTAGATCACTAAAACTAACTTTTCTCTAACAAACAATTCAACTTTTCTCAATATTTTACTAAACTAACAGCACTTAAACTTCTAATTAAATTTTTTCCTTACAACTTTCTATTTTAAAAACAATATAAATTTATTTATACTTAATTATTTGATATAACAAACTTTTATATTTTAATAAAATTATTTTTATTTATACTCTTTTTAAATTTCTTTAATTTAAACTTAATTAAACTCTTTTACTTCCAAGTAAACTAATTATACTAAACCTTTTGCTTCTAACTATACTAATTTTACTATATTTTAACAATTATATTACATTCTAACTAATATTTTCTAAAAAATATACTTTCACAATTTTCATTGAATTTTACTAAGCAACCTTATTCTCTTTTATTAACCAAAAATATCCAGCTTATTGAGATAATCATTTTAATATAAATTTTATCTTTAACAGACCAAAACTCATTAAGTTATCAATATTTTTTTCGAACTCCTATCTAAACTTCTTTCTGAAATTCTATTGGTCAATTTCAGAAAATTTACAGGGTGCCTAAAAATTTTATTTTTTATTAACCTTGAAAATATCCAAATTCCTATATTTCTTTAAATTTTCTTAAAAGAACCTGGAAAATTTACTAGCTCTCTTGAAAATCTACTACAAATTTCAAAAAACTCAATTTTCTTACCTAATTTTTATCTTTTTTACTTGTTCTTTTTTGCTGCCTATATTATAAAACACCTTATTCATATTATAAACTACTTAAAAAATCTTTTCTATATCTTCATTCCAAGCTATTTATAACTTTAAACATCTTTTTATTATTATCACTTATAATTTCAAAATAAATCTACAAACTATAATTCAACAAGATCACCACTTAGATTGGTTCAAAAGTTATTCTATTTTAGAAAACTTTTCTTTATCTATACTTATGATATTTGGAATTTAAACATTAGATTTCTTAAAACTAATCCTCAAAGATTTCTATCCTGGTTCAATTATTAATTTTACAACAATCAACAAACTAGTTGTAAAAAAATAATTTCAGCCTATTAATCCAAATTATAGCAATCAAAAAACCTAAATTTATTATAAACATAATTCTAAACAAAAATCCACATATTACTAAAGTAACCAAAAGCAAAATTCACAAATATCTTCCAATTACAAATCAGTTTTCCATATCACATTGGAATACTAATATTGATTTAGAACACAATCACTACT
>CAJVQA010001256.1:0-26578 GCA_910591915.1 Cetraspora pellucida | reverse complement strand
TCTGTTGTTACTTTGTGATCCCAAACATGTGTATACCTAGGAATTCTTTTTGCTAGTTCAGGATCATCTATTGTTTCGAAAATTACAACTCATTGGTCTGATAATATTGAAGTTCTTTTATATACCAGAGGTTTGATAGATGCAATTGAACCCACATCTTGGAATGCCATTTTACTTTGATCTGAAACAAAATCTTTTTTGCCCATAGGAGCATTTCAAAGTCTAACTGAAAGGAAGCTACATCTAATATTGATTGAAATGTACTCCTGAAGGTTTTGTTTAAAGATAACAAGACCTTCTACAGAATATAGCTGTTGCTTTTCCTCATTTACAAAAACTACCTTCAAATATGTTCTTTTTTCTTTGGAAATAATTGGTTTAACTGCAAGTATGTCATCCCTAAACTTTTGTGCCATTGCTTCTACGATATTAGTTGTTGGAATATTTTTCAGATTATGTATCTCAAAAATCAATGCATTCTCATTCTTTGTATTAATCCTTTTTCTTGGTGAGTAGGTGAAGTATATTGCCCTTCTTCTTTCTAATTTGGAGAACAATTCTGACCATTTTCTTGGTCTTGGTTGGGAACCTGCTTTCTTAGTCACATGACTTATACCTTGTGTTCTGTTGTTATTATATTCTATGTGACTATTTTGTAACATGTGTTCTGTTTGTTTTGGTTGTTCTGGCAGTTTCTGATGTGTTTCTTCACAAACTGTCATGTCTTTTACTTTTTCTTTAGTTTTCTCTTGGTCTTGACTTTTGGTTAGAGGTTCCTTACCAACATAGTTTTCATTAAAACCAACTGTTTTGTTTGCATTTGCTAAGATACCTAGGACGGATTTTTCCAAACTTCTAGTCTTATTTGGCAGCTCTGCTTCTTGGTTTTGGTTTTTTTCTTCAAAGAAGGAAACTCTGATTTTTTTGTTTTTTTCTGTTTTGCCTGTTAAAGAGCCAGACATAACTATACAGACTTGTTTTCTTTTCTTTGGCACAAGAGTTTTAGCTCTTATGGTATAGTTTTTTCTAAAGTTTAATTGCTTGTTTATTGTTGTATATGTTATTTTGCCCTTCACCAAAAATTAGAGTAGAGAGAGAGGTCTTTTAATTACTAGAATATTTAATAAAAAACTATATAAAATAAAACTTTAACTTAAGGGGTATGGTGACTTAGTGAAGTGAATAAGTTGTTAACCCCCCAAGTAGTAGGTTGGGAGTTCAAAACCCACAGATGGCGAAAATTTAGAAAACCACTTATGTTACATCAGTGTATACAGACATCTGTGCAATGCTAGAGTTACACAAAGGAATGCAAACCAGCATTGGGCAGTGCAAACCCAAGATAAGTCTTTGAAACCAATAATACAGCAATAGCTATCTATCGATCAGTTGGGATCAGTACCTGTAACATGGTCACACCAGATAACTGGCAGGTTATAGGCATCTGTGGCCATGTAAATCCGTGAACTGGGATAACTAAAGCCCACTTGGAAAGACCCAAGTAGAGAGGTAACATGGATCTTTGACAGTACTACTATAAAGGCTAGACCTAGGAAATGGATACCAATGCAGAAGAAATCGGGCAGGCGAGAACCTCGGGTAAGGGGTACCACCAACCAGGCTGCCAGAAGTCTCGAACTGGAGGAAAAGAACCTTGAGAGGCAGACCCTGAGGTATCAGAGACAGGTCACAGTCCTACCGGGCTATCTGAATTGGGAGTCTAAAGTCAGAAACAGGAGTATGCTAAAGTACTAGGAATATGCTATGAAGTCAGTGCTGGGGTCTGAGTGAACTCTGCAAAGGCAAGCTCTGTTAGCAAAGATTAAATGTGGGTAGTTAGTTAGCAAGGGGGACCCTGGAGCCCTATAGTCAGGTGACATACTCTGAAATATGTAATGGCTTGACAGACTTACAGACAGGGAGGTCAAGGTTAGGTTAGACAGCAACTAATTAGGTGTATGGGAGCTTGTGCTACTATCTGCTAGTGTAGTATAGGGGTAACCTTGTACAAGTTATGTAATTATAATTGAATTCACAATAAAGGCAGTAGCCACCATAACTAAAAGGTCTTAGCAAAAGCAAAAAAAAAAAAAAAAAAAAAACTTTAACTTAAAAATAAAGAGTTAATATAAGCACTAGTTAGTTCAAAAACAATATTTTATACAGTTTTAGTAATCTAAAATATATATATAAGATGTGTTTATATTACTATATTGTTTCTACAATCCTGTTTAAAAAATAAATACTACTAACTATTTTGGTAATTTTATATATTAAGTTTTTGAAAAGAGTAAGCTAAATTATTCACTTTTTATAAAATTTTTTTTTGCAAGCTCATTAAAAACCTGCAGAAGAGTAACAGACAAAAAGGTCCACATCACAAAAACTCTTTCCTGTTCTCCATTAATTATAGGTAGAGAACAACTGATTTTATAAAAAACAATAAATTTTCAGAACTTAGTTACAAAATACGTAGCAAGGGCTAAAACCCTTGTACCTAGAAAACAAAAACAAGTTGGCACAATTATGTCAAACACTTCTGCAAGCAGTTTAAACAGAAAAGTCAAAAAAACCAAGACTTCGAACATAGAAACAGTTGAACTTTCCAACAATGAAGCAGGCAACAAAGAAAACTTAGAACATATCAAAGCTTCTTTAACTGAGGTCAAAAAAGAAGACAACAATACAAAGCACAAAGATCTCAATACTGTATTTAAAGCTAAAGACAAAAGTCTAAAAATGAAAATAAAGTAAATGCAAAGGCTATGCAAAACGAAAATGTTTTGGCCAGCTCATCTTATATGACTTGTCAAGATGCATCAAAACAAACAAAACACGTGGCCAGTACCTGCCATGTAAAGGAACACTAATTAAAACAAACTGATCATTTGACTAATGCTAATCTTGAAACAGATCAAGCATTTGAACATGAAGCAGATCACACTGATGTTCAAGTAAAACCCAAAGATACCTTTGCAAAACCTAGGCAGTGGTCAGATCTTTTTGCAAAACTCAAAAGAGGAAAAGCAATATATTTAACTTATTCTTCTAGAAAGAGACTTCATACTAAAAATGAAAATGCACTAATCTTTGAAATTCATAGCTTAGAAAACATTCCTACCTCTGACATCATTGAAGCTATGCAAAAGGATATTGGTGAAGACCTAATTGCAGTCAAACCAATAATTATCAAAAACAGATGTACACATCTGAAAGTTGTCTTTTTAGATAAAGAAAAATAATAGTATTATGTAACTGAAGGCCTCACAGTCTTTAAACAAAATATTCAAGGATATATTCCTATTAACATCAAATGCAACTTTTTGTCAGTAAGACTTTGTAACACCCAATAGGAAAAAAGGACTTCATTTCAGAATCTATTAAGGAAGCCTTTCAAGATATTGGTACCATCTCATCTATCAAGCCACTGGTTCACAAAGGCATCTCGGTTCTCTTAGATCAATAGGTTGTGATTTTTGAAACAACAGAAGACCCAGACTTGGCTTCTAGAATCCCTAGATACATACATGTCGGGGATCAAAGAGTAACAACAGACTGGAGAGAAGCTCCAAAGTTATGTTACTTTTGTAATAAAACAGAACATATTAAAAAAGAATGTCCAGAATACAAAACATAAGTAGAAATCAGAAACCTTCACAAAAATCACAAGTTACAAAAAAGACAAGAAAATAAACAGCTACTCCAACAAAAAAAAAAGAAACCACTAGTTCTAAGTTTGGATAACCCTTATAATTCAACTAATGAGCTCAGTATGAATATCGACAAACAAGAAGAAAATATCAATTTAACAATAAATGAGCAAGAAGAAAATATTACCTCATCTAATTTAGAAGTAGATGAAGAATCTAAAACAGAATCTTTATAGTCTGAGAAAGTAGAACTATACTTACAGATGCTGCCTGCTGAAGAATATATTTTGGAAGCAACTACATCTGGAAAAAATAGTTTTATTCCCAGAATGAAGACCTTATTAGACCCTTTGGTTACTACATATAGTAATACTCCAAGCCAAGCTACGAACCCTCAAGGCAAGGATGAAGATAGTTTTACTTTGGTTTCATTTAAACACAAATCTAAAATTCGGCAAAAGGTCTCAGACCCACAAGAAAATAGCAACAGGCTTAAGAACAGCCATGGGATTAGAAGAAGTCCCTATTAGATCATCCTTTCCCTCTATAACAATTATTATGATTAAAAAAATTAGAATCACAACACTAAACATTAAAGGTTTAAATAATATGAATAAGGCACATAGAACATTAACATTACTAAAATCATATCATTTAGATATAATAATGCTTTAAGAAACAAATCTAGAGAACCTCAATACCAGAAAATTTTTGCAACAACAGTGGAGCTACTGCTCTCATTAGATATCGAAAACTGCAATACTGGCAGGCAATCAAAACATTTCATTTACCAAACTTCAAGATTTTCATAATGAGCATGTTATCATCATAGAATTAATGTACAAACAACAACTCTTCAAGTTTACTAATATCTACGCACCTCCAAATATTGAGGACAGAACTATCTTCTTCAATAATTAGGTCCCTCAAGTAGATGATAGATGCATAAACATTATGGCAGGAGATTTTAACACTAATCTCAATCCACAAACAAATAGAATTAGCGACTCATCTCCAACTAGTGATCCCACAAGAGAAATTCTCAAAAGACTTACCTCAGAGTTTTTAGACACAGTAAGCTTGGAGCAAAGAGAGGAACCCTTTATAACTTATTATCAAAATACCAAAGATGGTAGAAGAATGGCTACAAGACTTGATTACATCTTTATCGATGCTAACTATGGACATTGTTGCAAACACATTGCAACTCAGTTTGGAAACTCAGACCACCTGCTGGTGGAATGTGAGCTTTAACTAATTTCTAACTTTACTAAGGTCAAACAATAGAGATTTGACAAAAACAGTTGGAACAACCTATTGCTTAAAGTAGAAATAATAGAAAAAATTCAAAGTATAAAAAACTTCTCCAAATAGGATTTTTACAAGTGCAGGATCCAATCAATTGCAAGAATCTTTAGACTCCAGCCCTTACCAGAAAAGAAAATTCAGAGACTTTAAAAAAAACTTACCAAAATTAACAATAAAATTACTAAAGAAAAGTCAGATAAGCTACTAGCACTGAGTGAAGATATCGATGCCCAGCTGCAGGAGGAAATCTAAGCACTTTCAGACAAATGGCAAACCAAATCAAATGCAAAATGGATAGAAGAGGATGAAAAATCTACTAGATTTTTTTACTCACTTTACAAATCTAGAAGCTGTATATCAGCCAAAGACAAAGTTCAAATTTCCAACAATAGTCAACCTTAGAATTCTACAGATGTTCTTCATTACATCAAAGAAGCCTATTAAGAGATCTACAAAGCTGAAGAGGTAGACAAAGAAGCAATAAACTTCTTTATACAGAGCCTACCATCAGTATCATTGCTGCATAATCAAGCTTTGACTAAGGACATCTCAGTAAAAGAAATAAGTGCAGTAATTAGCCAACTCCCAAACAACAAAACACCAGGATCAGATGGTTTAAATTATGAATTCTATAAAGAAATCAAAGACGAAGTTCTCCCAGTAATGGTTAACTTGTTCAACCACTGTCTGAGAACTGGCACAGTCCCCAGATCATGGACCAAAAGCATCATTACCTTAATCCTCAAAAGATCTAATAATCTTTTCAATTTAAACAATTGGAGACCAATTTTACTAACAAACTGCAACAACAAAATATTTATGAAAATCTTGGTTAACAAAATCAATTTAATTTGTGAAAAGATGATCGGTTCAGCCCAACAAGCCTTCATAAAGAAAAGATCCATTATTGATACAGCACTTGATATTATTACCACATTAAGGAACCAAAATGACCAAACTCTCCCTCATTGGATTTTCCTACTAGACCAACAAAAGGCCTTTGACAAAATTAGTCACAGCTTTATCTTTCAAGTACTGAAGAAAATAGGGTTTGATAACAAATTTACAAGAATCATTAGATCTCTTCTTGGTTCACAGACAGCACATATCTCAGATGCAGAATTTAGATCAGAGGCAATAAGAGTAGAAAGTGATATACAACAAGGTGATCCTCTTTCACCTCTCCTTTACATTATAGCTCTAAACCCATTAATCTTAAAAATTCAAGAAGAATTAGTTGGCATACAAATTGCTGGACACTATTTCAAAGTAGCTGCATATGCAGATGACTTAACAGTAGGAATCAGTTCACAGCCAAATTGGAAAAGACTCTTGCTAACACTTCAAAAATTTGAGGCAGCAGCCAATGCCAGAATTAACTTTAAGAAATCAGTTCTAATACTAATAATAGTGATGACCAAGGCAACCAGCCTTCTAAACCAACATCATTTTAAAATTGCAAAAGAGAACAGTCAGCTAAGAATCCTTGGATTCGAAGTAAATCCCAAAGGTAATCTACCAAAACAAGTTTGGGAAAGCATAACTCAAGACATTAAGAATAAAATAGAAAAGATCTCAACAAGAAACCTATTATTTAAAAGAAAGATCTTGCTATCCAAATCACTTCTTATCTCAAAAATTTGGTATATGGCATATCTACTGCCACCTAGTAGAAAACAACTAGACAGAATCAATATGCTCATATCTGGCTAAATTAAAAACAAATCTAAGCTACTACCAAGATACTCAGCATTCCAACTGAACTATAACAGAGGAAGTCTTGATGCTTCAATACTTAAAAACATCTTAGACTCCAGACTTACCTCAATTTGGCTAAAACTTCTCTCTGCAGATAGTCTATAGGCCAAAATTGAAAGAACACTTATCTCTCAAAGTCTTCAAATCAAAAGAAACTTAATCACAATAACTGCTCTTACCAAGATACCAATTAGACTTAAAGGATAGTCTGACTATTAGAAGCCATACCTAACTGCCTGGAAAAGACTTAAAAGGTCCATTCTTGCAACTAGTAATTGGCTATAGAATATGTTGCAACTAAAAGTCTGTAATACTCCTAGAAATCAATTCTCAGTACAAGGAGTTACCAAATTTTTAAAACAAAATTCAATCAAACCTACTACAACACAAATCTTACCATGCCTATCAAAAGACTCTAAAAGAGCTCCTAACTAGTTTCAGTACAAAGGACTACTTAATAAAAAGAAGAACATTTTCTGAAGACTGCAAAATAATGCATTACCACTAGGATATTGTCTTATGCATATCAACAAAGAAATTGATGAAAACTGTTTAAACTGTATGAATCAGAAGCAAACTCTAAGCCATTTTGCTACTAATTGTCAGATTAGTCAAGTTTTTTGAAAGGAAGAGTATACTTTTCTTCAAACAGAACCAGAAGAAAACCATCTTCAGTCAATGAAAGAAATTCTAAATGCCTTGAATATAAAAGATTTAAAGAAAAGAAAGTCTGCACTTTGGCTTCATATTATGATAATATATGAAATATGGTTATGGTATACTCAAGCCAGATGGGGAAATAACATTATTCCAGAAGAAGCTATAAAGAATATTACAAAGGCCAAGATCATTAAAAGCCTTAAAGTTTTAGATAAAACATCTAAAAGCAAGACAAAGGCCAAGATAACTAGATTCTTAAATCTAACTATAAATAAATAGAAATAATTAGTCTAATAATAATGTATTTGTAATTTATTAAATAAAGTACACCATTTCGCATTTAAAAAAAAAAAAAAAAAAAAAATTTTTTTAAAAAAAGTAAAAATACTAGGTAAACCAATCTTGTAACTTTTATAAGTTCTTTATTTTTATAAGTGTTTCTTGTATATTTTATAATTATATAGAAGTAATATATTCAACACTGTTATTTATTTTATAAGAAATTTTTGACTTCTACTAATTATTTTTTTCATAGTTTCAAAGTGTTTTTAAACTGTTACCACAAAGCAATAACTTTTTTTTAAACTTTATTTCAATATCTGTTATATATATCTAGTACTTCAAAAAAGTTATTATAAAGTTTAATATATTAACTATAATAATTTTTTGTAATTCAATTTTTTGAAAACTTTGGTTTTACAACAATTCTGATATCCTGCAGACAACTCTTTCCACCGATTTCTAATTCTAAAGCAAAGCAAAAACAAAACATAAAATATGACCAAAACAGAATAGCAAACAGTTCTTGGGCCCTTAAGAAAAAAGAGTTTATATTCAAAAATATATAAACAACAGTAGAAGTATAATACTAGAAAATATATCTCTAACAAACTAAACTTACTTTTAAAAAATTTTTCTTTTTTTAGTATAAAACTTGAAAGTTTAGAAAATTATAATTAATTCTAAAAAACAGAAAAAAAACATATGACTGACTAAACAACAACAATAAACAACAAACAACAAACAACAAACAACAAAGTCATGTTTCTAATTAGGAAATAGATAGATAAGCTAGTAGTAAATAGTAGCATAATGCAGAGTGTATGTAAACAACTCAAAGAAGAAATTGTACAAGATAGAAACCCAACAAATAGATCAAATGGATTAGGCTAATAATACAGAGATTATGTACTACATTAAGGAGGCAGGTAATAAAAATCAAAGATATTTAAATTCTAAATTGTTGAATTAAATTCTAACAATGCCTGCAAAAGAACTAAGCAATGTAAAGCATATATCAAAGAACCTAGCAATAAACAACTGAAACTATATTATATTAAGCAATATACTACTCTATAAACAAATTCTTAAAGCTTTAAGTTTAGCAGAATTAAGTTGGCTCGAAAAAGATATAATAGATGAATAAGCACAAAGATTTAGGCTGATAAATTAGATCCCAAAGTCAGCTAAATATATTACAAACATAAGTAAAAAAGAAATACTTAAAAAAGAAAAAAAAATGAAAGGAATAAAAAAACTGAATAGCATGAAAAAAATGCAAATGTCAATAACAAAAAAAAAACATCAAGATTTAGTAAGAGAAGAAACACTTTAAGTAATACCAACCCAAGTGATAAACAAAATTATTGGCCAAATAGAGGAGCTTAACATTAATACATCACAAGATATACAACAAAAAAGTTCATCATTAAGCACAAACCAAACTCCTATAAACAAATCAAATAAAGCAGAAGAAGCAAGAGAAAAAAAGATAAAGAAGAACACAAAAGCTCCAAGAGATAAGATTATTCAAAATGTTAAGAAAAATATAGAAAACATCAACAAGAAAATAATAGAATTAAAAGAAAAAAACATGACCTATAAAAATTCAATTTTTATTAACACAATTAAGCATAGCCAATAGTTATCAAAAAATAGAGTATATAACAAGGACATGTCTTTCAAGGCAAACATGCCTGCATATATCTTGTTAGAAGAAACAAGTGATGAAAAGATAAAATATATGCAATGAATCTTGGGCAAAAACTATTATATTAAAGCAATTAAAGAAGTTTTTAAAAATGAAAACAACTAGATAGAAATAGTCTTTAATTGCGAACATAGTTGAGATGTAGTAATGAACAGAATTCAAGAAAAGAAAGATAAATGGCTCAAGCTTATCCTAGAAAAAGAAATGAACAAAGAATTAAAACTCGAACAACAAGCCAAAAACAACAACAAAAAAAAGAAAGAAAAATACAAAAACCAACTTAGAAAAGAAGAATATAAAAAAAAAAAACTTGTTTATAAAAGAAAATAAAATAAATCCATATATCTGTTTTACAATATGGGACTTATCTGTAAACATCAATGCAAAGGAAATTATGAATATATATAAAAGCTTCAAAAAAATACAAATAATATACATTAAAAGATCTAAACACAAAGCATTAGCAGTAATTCAAGCAGATCAACTTACTAATAAGAACATTCTATAAACTTTGTCAATCAGTATTTACAAGTTGGCAAGAATAACCAAAGGCAATAAAGATTATATTCAATATGATCTTTAAAACTTGTTCACAACAAGACTAACAAGACTCCTAGGTAATGCTTCAGAAGTATTGCTACTACACTGCCTAAAAAACAAGAGGGCAAAATCAGTTTACATATCATCTAACAAAAATGAAAATCAAAGAAGAGCAGCAACAATCACTTTTGCATCAGAAGAAGAAATAGAAATAGCACAATTCAAACTAATAAGATTTAACAACTACCTTCTATATTGGAAAAACTTTCAGAAAAGTAGAATAGAAAGAAAGAAGATAGTAATAGTTAAAGACATCCAAATACTAAAGATATATATATTAATATAATTAAAAAAGAGCAAAAGATTAATAAAAGAGAAATAACCAAAAAGAAAAACAACAAAAGAAAAGATAATAGTCAAATAAAGCAAACAGAAAAAGATAATCCCAAACTACAAATACAAGATTTGCTTCAAAAAATCTTAAAAAGATTACATAGACTTAAAGTTCAACAAGACAAATTAATAGAAAAAATGCAACTGGAAATAGGAGATGGTCTAGCTGATTGCTTTTAAGGGCATCTTAGTTAAACTAATGAAAACAGATGAGGAGCTTGAAGGTTTCTACAAAGAGAAAGAGAAATATTTGAGAAAAGTATAACTCCTCACTAAATATAAAAAAAAACTAGAAAAGAAAATGAAAGAGTAGAAAACATAGAAGCAGAACAAAACTAATTAAAAGAGAAATAAAAACAAGAAAAAAAAAGATTAAAATAGCATGTTATAACATTAAAAGATTAAAAACCAAAGGGTGAAAGCTTGAAAATCTGCTCAGCTGAGCAAAAGAAAAAGAAATTACAATATTAGAAATCATAGAAACAAATATTACTAAAAGAAAAAGAAGACTTTTAATATATGTATCAAATAAAGACTATATAGAATATTAAACAAATATGACAGAAGATAAAAAAAAAAGATCAGATGTAGGAATTTTAATAGAAAAACAATGGAAAAAGCATGTGGATGCAGTTAAGAGAATAAGTAAATACATGATAAAGGTCACACTATACTTCAAGCAATTAAAGTTAATAGTGATAGGAGTCTATATACTACCAAGTAACAAGATGATAAAAAAAAACATCTAACAAAAGATTATAGAGATAGTTACCAAATGAAAAAGACAAATACAAGTTATGATTATGGGTAACTTTAATCATACAGTAGACAATATATTAGATAGACAACACTCACAATCAGCAAGTTTTAAAAAACTATCAGTCTTTGATTGGATAAGAAAACAAAGCTTTATAGATACATATAGAAATATGCATTCAACAAGCCAAAATTACACATAATCAAACAAAGAAGCTGCAATAAAAATTAACTATATTTGAATATCAAAAGAACTGGCCTTGGGCTTGCAAAAGGCAAATATTGAGGAAACAGAAGAAATTACAGAGAGTGATCATAAAATTATAACTGCAAAAATATAAATTAAATATATAATAAGAAAAAACAATAAAGCAAAGGTTAAAAGAAAAGAACAATCAAGAACATTATATTTATATGATCAGGCAAAACCAGAAAACTGTGAAAATTATATACAAGAGCTGCAAAAGTGATTAAAAGTAAAAGTAAGTCTAAAAAACATCCAAACAGAGGTGCAAGATATAAAGGAATATATAAACAAAATAAATAGTATATAGGATATTATAGAAGAAGCAATTATTACTGCATTCAATAAGCATATACCCAAAAAAGAATATACAACACAATGGCAAATAGAAGAACTAGTCAAAAAACACAACAACAAAAAAAAGATATTGTAAAGCTACAAAGATTAATCAAATTCACAAAGACAAGAAAAGACCAAGAAGTAACAGAAGAAGAAAGAAGTAGAACAAATGAACAATTAAAAGCACTAAACAACAAAATAGATGCAAAGTTGCCAAAATTACAAAGGCATTAGTTATATGCCTAGATAGAAGATATAAAAGAATAACAAAAGCTCCTACAAAAAAAAAAAGAAAAAACTGAAAACAAGCACAAAAAAGATAAATAGAAGAGAATATAGACAAAAGATGCAAAATGATTAAAACAGACTAAGGAAAAATGCTTGCTAGCCTTTTAAATAAACTGTATAAAAAGATAATCTTGATAGGCTTATTAAGCAAGAATAAAAGAAAATATATCTAATAACAAAGTCAGAAGAGATAAAGACAAATATAGCAGAACATTATAAAATACAATTTAGAAAAAGAAACATCAAATTAGAAGCAATGACAGAAAAGTGGAAAGAGATATATGAACTAAGAAAAAACATCAGAAAAGAATAGTATGCAGAAGTTGAAAGAAAAATTAAAAAAAAAGAATAAGAAGAAGTACTAAGAGAATTAAAGACAGGATCAACTTTAGGTATCTCAGGTATAAGCTATATATTAATTAAGAAAGCAGAAGTAAAAACACAAGAAGTCTTCAGAAACTTCACAGACTTATGCTTAAAAGTAGGAGAAATTCCAATAAAGTGAAAAATAGCACAAGTTTATCTTATATCAAAAGATGTAGAATGGGGATATAGCTTAAACAATATCTGTCTGATAGCATTGATTGAAATGTTTAAAAAAGTTGTAACAAAGGTAGTAACAAAAAGGCTTACCAAAGTATTTATAGAAAGAGAAATACTTAGAGAGCCAAACTTTGCAAGCCTTTCAGGAAACTCAACAGAACAATCAGTACAGATTTTAAACATAATAATGGAGAAAGCAAAAGAAAAAGATAAAGAAATATGAATACTGTTGCAGGACATGAAAAAGGCATTTGACTTAGTTCCTTTTGAAAGTCTTGAACTAGCATTGCAAAAGCAAAATACCTAAAAGAACCATTAAATATATATTGAATCTTTTTCACAAGAGACAATTAAGAATAATTACAGTCTACAGCCTAACAGAAAAACTAATAATAGGAGATGAAATAGACCAAGATGAAGTAATTTCACCATTAATATAGCATCTCTTCTATAACCTATTATTAGAGAGAATTTAAGAAGATGAAAGTTTAGGGTATATAGTTGAGTAATAGTTACAAAAAAGTATGCAGTGCAACAATATTACAAGATATTGTCAAGCAGCAATTGCATATGCAGATAATACAATGTGGGTTGCAAGCAGTAAAGAGCAATTGTTAGAGATCTTAAAAATAGCAGAAGAGTTTTTTAGAATAAATGATATAGAGATAAATGGATTAAAGTCAAAATTAATAATAATAAATATGAAAGTTCAAAAAGAAAAAAGAGCAGTAATATATAGAAAAAGCAAAATAATAGAAGAACCAAGACATAAAATAGTACATTTATTGGGAATATGGTTAAACAACAGAATGTGAAAAATACAAATAAAGAAAAAAGCAAAAAGAATAGTAAGCCAAACTATAAGAGATCTAAAGTTCAAAGAATGACAATAAGTCAAATTGCATATATAAACAATATGATAATAATATTTAAACTAAGCTATATGTTACAGCTAACAAAGATGTTGAACAGAAGCCTAAATGAAATACATCAATCAATAATAAGTCTGATAAAACAAAAGAGCAGCTTGCAAAGAACAGTAGAAAACTGATAATGAAACACAAAAATCTTAGCAGTTATAGAACATTGCAACAAAAGTTAATTATGAAGCAAGTGAGTGGCCTTTTGACAAGACTGAATAGACAAGACAGTCTCAGATAGCTAACAAGGCTAAGAATAACACAAGGCTATCAAAGAGCAGATTTAATGAAAGTTATATAAAAAACAGAGAAGCAGCCAAAAATTAAAACATATTTAAAAAACAATTTAGTATGTCTTACAATACTCAAAGCAAAAAAACTAAAAATAAAGATTAGAACAAAAAGTAAATTATGGATAATGTTTGGATATGATATTAAAATACAAGAACTGATAGATATACAATTGTGAAAAAAAGAGGCAGTTAAAGTAAACAAAGCTGGTTTAATATATCTAAACTAACTACTTGACACAAGGAGAGAAAACTAATTACATAGCAGCAACTAAAAAGCTAACAAGGTCAATTAAGTAAAGAATAAAAAGCAAGATGGTTCAAAGCAATTAAATTAAAAATGCTTAGCAGCCCAGAGAGTAGAGTAGTACAAAGATACTTTGGAATAGGTGAACAAAATACTTAGGCAATGCAAGTTAAATAGAGTCATATATCAAAAGATAAAAGAAAGAAAGAATAGATAGTATATAGCATACAAGACTACAGACAGCTTAGAAAAGTAGTTAAAAAAAAAAAAAGCATTAATCAAACACTGGCAAATGAAGTGCAAAGAGAACAAAGTAACAACTGAAATCAACAGATATAAAGAATGTATAAGTAAAGAAGAACAAATAGAAAACAGTTGCTAGCAATAGATAAGATTAAATAAAAATATTCATATAATTTCAGATAGATTAATAAGTAAGGGTAGCAATCAAATTAAGTTAGCAGTAGACTAAATAATAAACAAGACAAAAATAGACAGATCAAAAATAAGTAAATGCAAATTAAAAGATCTTATAATGATAGAAGAACTAGAAATAGAAATTATTAAACAACAAAAACTAAAAGAAAATATTAGTCAAAAAATAACAAAAGTTCTAAAAAGAAACATTATAAAAAAAAAAAATAAATATATAATATATACTGATGGTGCAGCTAATAGGAAAAATAGTAAAGAGCTATCATCTATGAACAATATAGGTATTGGATGGGTTCAAACAAATAAAATGCAAAAATGGCCAGAAGAAGAGTTAGCATTTGGACTAGATGGATGGCAAACATTGATAATAGCAGAGTTGATAGCAATTTGGGCAGCAATTTTAACAATACCTAAAAAGAAGCAAATAGAGATATATACAGATAGTAATACTGCAATAAAAAACATTAGTAGAAGCTTAGAACAAGCAGATAGAAACAAGATTATTAAAAAAAAGAATGCAATATGGTTAATAAAGATTAAAGACCTTGTCAAGATAAAAAACATTCAGATAGATTTAGTTAAAGTTAAAAGTCATAGTAAAGACAAGTGAAATGATAAAGCTAATAGTTTAGCAAAGAAAAGAACAATGAGTAAAAAAATAGTACAAGCTAAAAAAGTTAGTTGTAAAGAGATAGAGTACTGCCTAGAATAAGAAAACAGACAAACTAACATACTAGCAAACTGCTTTACAAGTTAGTAATAAACACAAGACTAGGAGCAGAGTGGAAAGAAATAAAAGCAGTTAAAAATTTAGAGTTAGAAGCAGAAATTACAATTTATAATTGGACTTATTTTTGGAAAAGACTAAGAAAATAGATTGTACAACAAAAAGAAGCAGTGTCAGAAGAAGTGCATTTATCAAGTGCATAATAAATAAACTTTCAATCTTAGAAGAACTCAACAGAAGAAGGCCAGATATATATACAATAGTAAAATGCCAAGTATGTCAAGATAAAGTAAAAAAGATGCAAGCATACTTGGCAGCATACAAGAGGCAAAGAAATCTTTGAAAAAGATTCCAAAAAGTGATCATTGCAATAGTATAAAAAAAATTAAGAGAAGAAGAAAAGATTTGAATTCCCCACATGTGCTATATATGGTGCTCTTTGGGAAAAAAGAGACAGAAGAAGTTAAAATAATGAAACGCTAATAAAAGACCTAATTTTAAAAGAAACACAAGACAAACTAGCAGAGCTATTAAACATAAGATCAAGACAGCAGTTTGCAAATATAGTAGCAATAATGGCCTAGGACATATTCTACAAATAAGTATAAAGAATATATTGTGAAAAAATTGAAATAACAGATAAAAGTAAAAGAAAAAAAGATGAAAAGTTGATGAAACCAGAAAAATGAAAAAGACAGATCAGGAAAAAATAAAAGAAAAAATAGAAAAAAAAAAGAAGAAATAAGAGAAAAAGGAAAACAAGTTGAGAAGAAAGTAATGAAGACAATTTTAGAACTTGTCATGAAAGAGAAAAGACCCTTTCATTATAGACTTTAAGTAGTCAGACAAGTAGCTTACTTCTGTTCAAAGTAATGTGACAGATTGCACTTAGGTACCATTAAGATGGCTGGGTGATGCTAAATTTGAATATTAGAGATATTTATGTAGTTACAAATGTAATTTTAAAATTTTAATAAAGTATTAGTGTGACTACTTATAAGAGGAAAAAAAAAACTTTGGTTTTAATAATTATTAGAAAGAGTTGATGCTATTAATAATAATTAATAATTGTTAAAAATTAATTATAAATTTTTTTTATTATTAGATTTTATATTAAATATTATATTTGTAAACCAACTATAGGTTTTATCTATTTAAATTTTCTGTATATATAATAATTTAATTTGTATAATAAAATATTTTTAAAGTACAATTCATTTAAAGTTCTAATACTTATTAGTATTCTTAAAACTATTTTATTATTAACTAAAAATTTACTAAAGTCTTTTATATTCTATATATAACTAATCTAGTTTTATATAACATGTTATAAATAAACTAATACTTGCAGCTACAATATTTTATTAAAATATTATTATTATATTATTTTTACTCTTATAAAACTTATTAAGACTTTGATATCTATTTTTTTAATATCTTCTTTTATTCTAAATTAACAAAACTCTTTAAATTATCAATTTAGATAGTTTAATAAATTTGTTTTTAAGCTTTTAATATACAATTAATCACAAACAAATTTAAACTCTCCCTGCTGATCCTCGATTTCAAAAAACAAGAAAGAAACAAACTCAAAAACAACAGAAAATAGACTAACAAACACACTTTAGATGACTAACAAAAAAGCTATATCAGGAAAAAATACATATAATACAGTAAAAGTTAGAAAACAAAGAAAGCCATGCTAAGATATTAACAAGAAACAGCAATATTTTTAGCAAAAAAGTGGAAATTTTGGGGAATTAGCATTATCCTGAAAAACAAAAAACAAAATATGTGATAACTGTAGCAACAACAAACAACAACAAACAAATGGGTCTTGTGCCTAATTAGGAAATAGCAAGCACTATTATAGAACTAGTAACATAGTACTAACAAGATATTAACAAATATTACAGAGTTTAATTATAGATACAGATTAACCTAAAAAGGAAGATCTTGATTCAATTATTAGAATATAAACCAATGAATGAAAATTGCAATACAGATATTATATCCTATATTAGAGAAATAGGGGATAGAAACCGAAAACATGTAGACTGTAGAATTCTGGACCAAGTTCTTAAAACTCTTACACAGAACCAAAGTAACATAGAGCATATTGCTAAAGAATTAGCAATATATAACTCAAAACATATCATACTATATAATATGTTAGTATATAGTCAAATACTAGAAACATTAAGAATAGCAATAACAAGTTGGCTTAAAGAAGAAATAATTGATAAGTGGGCAGTAAAGCTTAAGTCAATAAGCTTAAATCCAGACTTGTTTAAATCTAACACAAATATAAACAAAGAAATAACAAATCAAGAAGAAAGAAGAACAATGATGAGCAAAGGCTTGGAATATTAGAAGAACAAATGAAAGGTCTTAGTATTGCTATACCACATCATTAAGAAAGTCAAATAGCCAATGAATATGAAATGCAAAAGAGTAATATAGTGCAAAGAATAGAGAAAATCAGTAAGAACACAAACATGAAATTAGAAGATCAAGAAAAAGAACTAACTGATGAAGAAACCAATACTATATTTCTAGCATATATGATTGAGCATAGTCGATGGTCTCCAGAAAACAGAATATGCAATAAGAACAAATCCTTTAAGGCAAATATGCCAACCTATGCTCTACTAGGTGAATCCAAAAAAGAAAAAGTAAAGTATATTCAGTAGATCTTAGAAAATAACTATCATATCAAAACAATCAAAGAAGTATTCAAAAATAGGAATAATTGAATAGAATTAGACTTTGATTGTGAATATAGTAGATACATGGCAATAGACAGAATCAAGAAAAAAGAAGGTAAATGGCTTAAACTATTCCAGAAGAAAATAAAAACAAAAGTCAAGAAACAGAACATCAAGAGAAACACAATACCAAAAAAGAAGAAGGAAAAAATATAAAACAAATAGGAAAAGATGAAGAACCAAGAAGAACAAGAGAAGTAAAGAAACAAGAAAAAAAGAAAAAAAAAAAGATGCTATAAAGAGAAGTATGGTGATAGAAAATAGTAAAGACAAAGAAAAGGAATTGCAAGAGGAAAAACAGTTAACTATATGGGATCTACTACCAAATATTAATAAAAAAAAGATTAAATATATGTACAAAAATTTTAAGAACTTAAACATTATATGAGTTAAAAGATCATCATACAAGGCATTGGCAGTAATAGTAGTGAGCTTAGAGAAAGAAGAAAATATTTCATAGGTACTGCTACTTGGCAATAACAAACTAGCATAGATAACAATTAGAAATGAAGATTATAGCCAAAAAGATAAGCAAGAACAGCATACAGCTAAACTATTAAACATCTCAAAAGAAGCCTCAGAAATGCTTTTGTTATAATGCCTAAAGAACAAAGGTGCAAAAGCTGTATACATCCTATACAACAGAAATAGAAATTAAAAGAAGCTTGCAATAATCACTTTTGCAAATATTCTAGCAGCAGAAGAGGCTCAAACAACACCAATATGGTACAATAACTACTGAGTAAGTTGAAAAAATCCTAAAAGAAAAAAAGAACAAGAAAGAGATGAATCAAGAGAAAGAAAACAAGAAAGATCAAAAGTAAATAATAAACAACAAAAGGTATCTAGAATCAGAAACATAATGCAAGAAAATTCAAGTAAAAGATATAGTGAGATAGGGTTAGACTCCCAGATACAAAATATAGAAGAATGGTTAGGAAACAAAAATGCTGATATAGAAGTAAAAGAAAATAACCTAAAGAAAAAGAAAACTGAAGCAGTCTTGCAAGATCAAGCAAGAACAGTACAAATAGAAGATGTGTTATGTCAAATTTTAGATAGACTAGACAAAATAGAGGAAATGCAGCTAGGTACAAGAAGAGATCTAATTGACCACTCCTAAGAGTGCTACAGTTGAACTAATAGACATAGACAAGAAGATTGAAGAGTTCTTGGAAAGGTGTTTAAAGAAAAAAGAGAAGCAAAAACTTCTTGTCAAGAAGAAGAAATATACAGTAGAGAGAAAGGAAAACCGAAAAGTACAGAGACAAAATACAGATCACTAAAAGAAAGATGGAAAATGGAAAAAAAGAAATAAAACTAGCATGTTACAATGTGAATGGACTAAAGACTAAAGGTTGGAAATTGGAAAATCTACTTAGCTGGGCAGAGGAAGAGGAAATTACAATATTAGGAATTACAAAAACAAATCTTACAGAAAGAAAAGGAAAGTGTCTAACATATGCGACAGGCAAAGGATATGTAAGATTTTGGGCAAATGCAGCTGAAAATAAAAAGAAAGATTTAGGCATTAGAATTATAATCGATGAACAATAGGAAAAACACATAGGGGTAGTTAAAAAAATAAGTGAATATATGATAGAGATTACACTATACTTCAAACAATTAGAATTAGTTGTAATCACAGCATATATACTACCAAATGATAAGGTAATTGGAAAAAACATCTAACAAAAAATTGTAGAAATGGTTTTAAAAAGGAAGAGACAAACACAAATTATTGTAATAGATAATTTTAATTATACAGTAGACAATATCTTAGACAGACAACATCTGCAAACAACAAACTACAAAAGACTGCCAATCTTCAATTGGATGAAGAAACAAGACTTCAGAGACACATACAGAGACATAAATCCAATAGATCGACAATACACATGGTCAAATAGAGAAGCAGCAACAAGAATTGACTATATATAAATATCAGATGATTTAGTCTCAGGTTTACAGAAGGCAGAAATCAAAAAGGTAAAAGAAATTACAAAGAATGACCACAAGATAGTAATAGCAGAAATATGGATCAAATATATGATAACAGCTAAAAGCAAAGCAGAGATTAAAAAAAAGAAGCAGTTAAGAACAATATACTTATATGATCAAACGAAATTAGAAGATTGGAAAAATTATGCACAAGAGCTACAGAACCAATTAGAAGTAAAAGAGTTTCTAAAAGATATTTGCAAGAAAGAACAAGATGAGAAGAAGAAAACAGAGAAGATAAATAATATATAGAGTGTAATAAAAGAAGCTATTATTACAGCAGCAAGCAAACATATACTTAAAAAAAAAGTATTTAATACAATAACTAATAGAAGAAGAAGTCAGAAGGAACAGCAACAAGAAGAAAGCATTGTCAAGTTACAGAAATTAATTAAGTATGCAAAAACTAAAAAGACACAAGCAGTAACAGAAGAGGAAAGAAGTGAAGTAAATGAACAATTAAAGATGCTAGGCAAGAAAATCAGTGCAAAATTACTAAAACTACAAAGACAATAGTCAAATGCATAAATAGAAGATATAAAAGGTTGAAGAAAGCTATTATTGGAAAGAAAAAAAAAGAACTGGAAGCAAATACAAAGAAAACAAATAGAAGAGAATATAGATAAAAGATGTGAAATGATCAAAACAGATCAAAGAAAGATGATAGCAAGTCTCTTGAATAGGCTATATAAAAAAATAATGCTTGACAGATTTATCAAACAAACAGAAGAAAAAACAACTCTGATAACAAGTTCAAAAAATGTCAGAGTAGGAGTAGCAGAACATTATGAAAAACAATTCAGGAAAAGGAATACAAGATTAGAAGAGATGTCAAAAGAGTGGAGAGAAATATACAAACCACAAGTAGACATCAGAGAAGAATGGTACACAGAAGTTGAAAAAGAAATTAAAGAAAAAGAATAGAAAAAAACATTAAGAAAACTAGAGACAGAAACAGCTCTAGGCATATCAGATATAAGTTATATATTGATAAAGTAAGCAGAAAAGAAAACAAAAAATATTTAGAAAATTTGCAGACCTATGTCTAGAAGAAGGAAAGATATCAATGAAATGAAAAATAGCACAAGTTTATTTAATATCTAAAGATGTAGAATGGAGATATAGTTTAAACAACATACGACCAATAGCATTAATAGAAACATTTAGAAAAGTTGTAACAAAGATGTTAACAAAAAGACTTGCCAAAGTGTTTACAGAAAAAGAAATACTCAAAGGACCAAATTACGCAGGCCTTCCTAGTAACTCAACAGAACAACTAGTGCATATTCTCAATATGATAATGGAAGAAGCAAAAGAGAAAGGCAAAGAAGTATAGATACTTCTGCAAGATATGAAAAAAGCATTTAACTCGGTTTCACTTAAGAGTCTAAAACTAGTACTACAAAAGGTTAAAGTGCTTAGAAGAACAATAAAATACATCCTGGATCTGTTTCATAAAAGACAACTAAAAATTATCACAGCTCACAGTCTAACAGAAGAGATAACAGCAGGAGATGGCATAGATTAAAGAGAAGTAATATCTCCATTAATATGGTGATTTTTCTATAATCTACTGTTAGAAAGAATACAAAAAAATAAAAATTTAGAATATTTAGTAGAACAACAGATCAAAAGAGGAATTCAATGCAGCAACATTATAAAGTATTGCCAAGCAGCTATTGCATATGCAGATGACACAACATGGATTGCAAATAGTAAAAAACAACTAATAGAAATACTAAAAATAGCAGAAGAATTCTTCGAGATGAACAATATAGAGATAAATGAATCTAAATCAAAGCTGCTGATAATGAATACAAAAGTAAAGAAAGAGGAAAGAGAAGTAAGCTTTAGAGGAAGCAAGATAGCAGAAGAAATAAAGAACAAGATAATTTGCTCATTAGGAATATGGCTAAACAACAGAATAAGTGAAGTGCTAGTAAAAAAGAAAGCTAAAGGAATAATCAGCCAAACAATAAGAGATCTTAGATTCAAAAAGATGACAATGAGTCAGATTGCATATATAAACAATATAGTAATAATACCAAAGTTAAGTTATATGCTACAACTAACAAAAATGTTAGAAAGAAGTATAGACAAAGTGCACCATCCAATAATAAGTTTAGCAAAGCAAAAGAGTAACCTACAACGAACACTAAAAAATTGTGTAATAGAATACAAAGATCTTGGAAGCTGCAGAACATTATGACAAGAATTAACATCAAAACAAATAAGTAACCTATTAGCAAGACTAAACAGACAAGACAGTCTTGAACAATTAACAAAATTAAGAATAACACAAGGTTACTAGAGAGCAGGTTTAACAGAAGATATATAAAAGATAAAGAAGATGTTAGAAAATATAGAAAAGTAAAAGAGTAACTTAGCTTGTCTGATATTACTAAAAGCAAGAAAACTTAACATAAATATAAGAATAGAAGGCAACTTATGAACAATGTTTGAACATGGAATCAAAATAAGAGAACTTATAGATATGTGGTTGCAGAAAAGAAATAGTACCAGAATAAATGAAGCAGGCTTAATATATCTAAACTAGCTAATAGATGCAAAAAGAGAGAGATAAATTACATAACAGTAGCTAAAATGCTACCAAGGTCTATTAAGTAAGAAGAAAAAAGCAGAATAGTTCAAAGTGATAGAATGAGAAATGCTTATTAGATCAGAAAATAGTGAAGTTAAAAGACAATTTAAAACAATCAAACAAAATAATTAAGCAATGAATATAAGATAGGAGTATATTTCAGAAGACAAAAGAAGAAAAGAATGAATAACACATGGTGCACAGAATGATTGACAGCTAGGAAAGATAATTAAGAAGAAAAAGAAAAAAATACTAGTAAAACATTGGCAAATGCAGAGTAAAGAAAGTGAACTAGCTATCAAAATTAGCAGATGTAAAGGTTGTACAAACATCAAGAAAATACCTACCAACAGTGGATAAGAATAAATAACAGAATCAATGTGATTTCAGATGTATTGATAAAAAAAAGCAGCAATAAGATCAAAATAGCAATAGATCAAATAACAAAAACAATAAAGATGAATAAATCAAAGACAGGAGAACAGAAACTCAAGAGACTAAGAATAATAAAAGAGCCAGAAGTAGAGATAATTAGGTGACAAAAGTTAAAAGACAGCATTAGTCAAGAAATAGTAGAAGTCTTAAGAAAAAATATAATAAGAGACAAAGACAAATATATAATATATGCAGATAGAGCAGCAAACCTGAAGACCAAAGAAGATACAGAAAGCAAAAATAGTATGGGCATAGGGTGGGTGCAAACAGACGAAACACAAGAATGACAAGAAGAAGAGTTAGCATTAAGTCTAGAAGGATGACAAACATTGACAATAGCTGAATTAGTAGCAATATAGACTGCAATTCTGACAATACTAAGAGGAAAGCAAGCAGAAATATATACAGATAGTAATGCAGCAATAAGAAACATTATTAAAGGTCTAGAACAAGTATGCAGAAATAAGATCCTTAAAAAGAAAAACACAATATAGGTGATGAAAATTAAAGAGTTAATTAGAACAAAGAATATTTAGATAGAGTTTGTTAAAGTTAAGAGCTATAGTAAAGATAGATGAAATGATAAAGCTGATAATTTAGCAAAAAAAGGTACTACAAGTAAAGAGATTATACAGGTTGAAAAAGTTAGTTGCAAAGAGATAGAGTACTGCTTAGAGTGGGAAAACAAATATACTAATATACTAGTAAAACTGCTATGTAAATTGATAATGAATGCAAGATTAGGAGCAGAATGGAAAAAAATAAAAGCAATTAAAGCTCTAGAACCAAAAACAGAAGTTATGATTTATAATTGGACATACTTTTGAAATAGACTAAAAACATCTAAAGGAGTACACTGCACAACAAGAAGAGGTAGTACCAGAAGAAGTGCATTTATAAAGTGCATAATGGATAAACCTTCAACCCTAGAAGAACTTAACAAAAGAAACCAGAGGTATATACAATAACAGAATGCCAAGTTTGTCAAGATAAAACAAAAAAACACAGACACATTTGGCAGCATGTAAGGGACAAAGAAACCTGTGGAAAAGAATCCAAAAAGTGATCATTACAACAGCTTAGAAGGGGTTAAAAGAAGAAGAAAAGGTTTGAGTTCCTTTATATGTATTATATACAGTGCTCTTTGGGAAGACAGAAGCAGAAAAAATTAAAATAAAAGAGGCACTAATTAAAGATCTAATTTCAAAAGAAACACAAGACAGATTGAGGCAGCTTCTAAGCACAAAATCAAGACAGCAGTTTATGAATATAATTGCAAGAACAGCCTGAAATACATTTTATAAACAAGTGTGGAGAATTTAATGTGAGAAGATTAATGAATGGGAGAAGAATAAAGGTATAACAGATAAAATAAAAAGAAAAAAAGGAAAAGGAAAAAAAAAAAGCACCAAGTAAAAAAGGAAAACCAAATCAGCAAGTTATAGAAGAAAAAAAGAAAAAATAAAAGAAAAAGAAAAATAAATCAGAAAAAAAGTACAGAAAACAATTTAGAGCTTGTCATGAAAGGAAGAAGACCCTTTCATTATAGACTTTAAGTAGTCAGATAAGTGGCTTACTTCTGCTTAAAGTAATGCAGCAGGTTGCACTTAGGTACCATTAGAGTAGCTGGGTGATGCTAGGCTTGGTAGTTAAGGATATTTATATAATTGCAAATAAAATTCCAAAATCTTAATAAAGCACTAGTGTGACTGCTTAAGAAAAAAAAAAAAAAAAAAAAAAATACAATTAAAATTTTTTTTAATAAGTTCTAACAATTTAGTTTATTATATGCTTTTTTACATATATTTGTTATTTAATTTATTTGTTTATTTTTTTTAAGATTTTTATTAGTTTAGTAGTATTGTTAAAAATTTATATTATCTTTTTATTCAAAATTTTTAAATAGAATTCTAGTTTTCTAATTTTTTAGTCTTTTATAGTAGTTTTATTATAAATTTGTAAAGATGTAGCAACCTAGTGAAGTGGTTAGGTTGTCAACTCTTTAAGTAGTAGGTTAGATGTTCAAATCTTATCGATAGTAAAAATTTAAATAATTATTTATATAATATTCATATTATAGCAACTGTTACTAATAATTGGGTTAGGATATCTGTAATAGCAATCATATTAGTATAACTGGCAAATTATGAAGCATTTGTATAACTAGTTATACAGAAAAATGCAAACTGACAAATCAGGTAATGCAAACACTAGATAAGTTTTGTGACTGTGTAAATCTATTAAAATTAAATAACAACAAGTTAATTTGAAAAGATTCAAGTAGAAAAGTAGTCAGATCTTTAATGATTCTACTATAAAGGCTAGTCTGAAGAAATAGATATCAAGATTGTAGTACCTGGTCATAGTACCCAAACAGACAAGAATCTTTAGGTTGGAAGTCTTGGAGATATTACCAATCAGATCATTAAAACAAACTAAAAAAAAAAAAGATATTGAGCAGACCTAATATACTAATAGACTAATTATAATCTTATATAAGCTATCTAAATTGGAAGTTTGAGCAAAAGATTAAACAAAAAGCAAAAATATATTAAAGTACTAGAGATATGCTATAAAGTAGATGCTAGAGTTTGTGTGAACTCTACAAAAGCATAGCAATTAAATAATATAACTCTAATTACAAGTGTTAATTCTGCTATAATAATATCTAAATCAGTTATAAAAATAGATACAGAAGGCTCTAAAGGGTTTATCTTAAGAATAAAATAGTTCTAAGGTTAAAACAATAATCTAGGCATCTGGGTCTAACTTAATGAGTTAACACAATTTACAAGTTCAAAGATTTAAAGTAAAACATCCAAACAAGAATATTAGATATAGCAATTAGTAGAAAACCTTTAAGCAGACTTCTTAAATAAGTAATATAAAAAGTCATATACTGTATATAGCTAATTGCATGCTCTTTTGTAGTAATTCATAGAATTACATTATCAAAAAAGGCATTAATAAAAGTTAAAAGACCAAAAAGATCACCTTAATATCAAAAAAATAATAATAAATTTATACTAAAATTATATATAATCTAGTTTTAATATTTTTATATATATATGTAATATTATATTTTAAATAAATGCTCTAAAGGGATGTGGCGACTTAGTGAAGTGAATAAGTTGTCAACCCTCCAAGTGGTAGGTTGGGAGTTCAAAACCCACTGACGGCGAAAATTTGGAAAACTACCTATATTACACTGGTGTATACGGGCATCTGTGCAATGTTGGAGTTACACAAAGAAATGCAAACTGGCATCGGGCAGTGCAAATACAAGATAAGTTCTTGAAACCAGTACTACGGTGACGGTTATCTATCGATCAGTTGGGATCAGTACCTGTAACATGGTCGCACCAGATAACTGGCAGGTTATGGGGCATCTGTGGCCATGTAAATCCGTGAACTGGGATAACCAGAAGCCCACTTGGAAAGACCCGAGTAGAGAGGTAACACAGATCTTCGACAGTACTACTGTAAAGGCTAGACTTAGGAAACAGACACTAATGTGGAAGGAATCGGGCAGGCAAGAACCTCAGATAAGGGGTACCACCAACCAGGCCGCCAGAAGACTCGAACCGGAGGAAAAGGACCTTGGAGGGCAGACCCTGGGGTACCAGAGACAGGTCACAGTCCTACTGGGCTATCTGGATTGGGAGTCTGAGGTCGGAAACAAGG
>CAJVQA010001255.1:0-26580 GCA_910591915.1 Cetraspora pellucida | reverse complement strand
TAAAATACAATAAAGAATATATATAACTACTAATGCTATTTATAATATACTATACTAAAATCTACTTTGTAACATTATAATCACACACTTTACCAACATTTACACTTATCTAACACAAACTATTATAGTTATACAACTGGATACTTCTCATCTCACAAAAAACCATGGCTTATTACAGTACTTAATAATCAAATTATTGCTAACAAAACAAGAAGGCAAACTTTTGCATCTGAATTTATTCTTATTACCTATTAGCAATGTAATATTGAATCACAATTTACTCAACTCTATTTTCTTTCACCTATTTAATCCTATATATGTTTGGGCTGTTCTTTCAACTCTTAAACAATTGCTAACAAATATACAATTGCTATTCTTAACAATCTCTTAACTCAATTTTTAAGTCGAGTTAACACTTATAACAAAACTTTTAATTTTAATGCTAATCACTTTGACCTTATATACTCTATTGCAATTTGACATCCTACTCAAATTTCAGATCCTCCAAATATTACTATTGCTACTTAATTAATTCCTATAATTTTTGAATCTTGTTTACTTACATACAATCTTCAACAAATAGCCAACTATAATACTAATCTGTTAGAACTTTACTTTTATATAGATGGTTCTGTTATTAACTTGGGTACTTCACAATGCTCTATGGATATTGGATGAGTTCAAATTTCTAATAACTTTATACTACATATATTTCAAGCTTAAACAAAACTATGGTCTTGTTCATTTAAAGCTGAACTTACTGCTATTCTATCTGCTCTTATTACTGCTCCTAGAAATTGTATTATAAATATATATACAAACTCTCAATTATAATTTCTAAATACCAAAACATTGTAAACTCTTCTACAACTTTATTCTATATATATACACTATATTTTTTATTATAGAACTTACTAATCAACTTTGTTAACTCATACAAAATTCAAATTATTTTTTACAAAGTCATTGTACATCAAGATAACACATATAACAATCTTACTGACCAACTGGCACAAAACTATTATAACTTATCATATCTAACTTTTATGCCTTACAATATCTATAACCCATCTTATACTCTAAATCTTGAAAGTTTCTCTTTAGAATTATCTATTGGTTACAGTATTTATACAATCTGTCATGCAAATATTTATGCTTTATGGATTACACAAAACTGGTTTCAAAAGTGAAACAAAATCTTTAACTAAATTAATTGGCAAGCTACTTGCTATACATTAACAATAATTAAAAAATCTCAAATTTTTCACATAGCTTTCAATCTTCTACTCTTAAATCTTTTAGAATTAAAATTCTACTTGATGATCTTCCTACTTCAAATATTCTACACAAATAATATCACTTATATCTACCAACTTGTTACTAATGCCATGAAACCAATTCTTATCTTCATTAGATAATATGTTCATTTGACCAACTGCTATACAATCTTATTGACAGTCTATTACAACACACTTTAAATACAAATACACTTGATATCATATCTGAAACTATAACAAACTTCATTACCAAATTAGACAACTGTATTATATGACCACATATAACACAATAGGCTTACCATCAGTTTTCTCAACCCTATCAGGCCTAGTGTCAAATAAAATTATTTCTATTGTCTTAAATCTATTATCTAAAAAAATAGCTATAACACTTATTATTAAGTTTTTACTTTATCTTAACCAACAAATATACTATAAAATTTGGATTTCTTACTATAGTTCAAGATCAACAACTCATTTTTTCACTTTCAATTCACCTTCTAATCTTATTTTACATTCATCTCAATCTTTTCTTTCTAACTCAATTTGCTCTAAAATTAATTTCTAATATATACAATAAATAAAATACTAAACTAACTTTTCATATATTATTACAAATATCCAAATCTAGACAAGCCTTGGCCACTCCTGTTGGTTTAGATTACAGATAAACTAGTCTAAGCTTTTACTCTTTTTATAATATTTTTAAAAGTAAATTTATACTTTATGTAAAAATTTCAAATAAATATTCAATAAAAATAGAAGTATGATTTTACAATCAATATTAAAAAAAAACAAAAACAAATAGAGATAGTGGTTATAATGATTTATATGCTACTAAATAACAAAAAGAAAAAAGAAATATATAAAAATAATAATTAAGAAATACACCAATCAGTCACAAAAAATGCAGATAATTGTAATAAGTAATTTTAATAACATATTTAATTCAAAGCTAGATATATTAGCAAATTCTAAGCAAAGACTAACTAAACAAGATTCTTTGCTTAAATAATTAATAAAACAAAATTTTAAAGATGTTTATAAACTAATAAATCTAGAAAAAAAAAGTTTTCATAATCAGGCAAAGTATTAGAATCATGAATTAATCAAATTTGAATTACTGAAGAGCTTTAGCAGATGGGTTATTGAATACAAAGATACAACAAATAAATATATATATAAGTAGTGATTATGGGTCAATAAAAGTACAGATTAATTTAAAGCATTTAATCGAACTATATAATGCAGCTAAAATTTAAAAAAAGAAACACCAAATAACAATTATTTTGTAGAAAAAAGCAACCAAAGAGGATATAATGAATTATAAAGTTAAGCTAAATTTGCAGTTAAAAAAAAAATTCAAATACAGAAATTATAACAGATATCAAAAAGCTTTGACAATAAAAAAAAACATAAAAAAAAACTGCAAACCAAATTGGATAAATGATGAAACATTATACTCAATAGAATTCAAATAGTAACAAAAAAGAAATTTTAAAAGAAAAAAATATTTAATATAGCAGAAACAAGAACAAAAAGACAAAAGAAGCAAAACTCTTAAAGGTATTAACACAATTGAAAAGATTAATTAGTATTAAAAAATAAACATTAAGACTAATTTATTAAATAAGAATATAAAAAATCTTAACATTGAGTTATAGCAGATTAATCAGCGAAAAGAAACATATATAAATATAACTCAGAAAGAATGGTTATAAAAATTAATTAAAAATTTAAAAGTTAGTAAAAAATATTTTGTATAAGAAAAGCAAGTAAGATTAAGGTTTTAAAATAAAAAAAAATTAAAGAATTTATAAAAAAAAGATGTTAAATAATTGAAAAAGATCAAGAAAAAATACTAAAAAGTCTGCTTGATAAACCTAGTAAAAAAATACAAATAGACAAATTAATAATAAAGAAAAATAGTCAAAAGTATTAGATACAGCAATTGGTGAGAAACCTTTAGATAAACTTCTTAAATAGGTAATATAGAAAAGTTACATATGTAGCCAATTGTATGCTCTTCTGTAGTAGTTCATTGAACCACAATACCAATAAATAATTAATAAAAATCAAAAGACCAAAGAAATCATCTTAATAAAAAAAAAAAATGTCAAAAAAATTCGCTTACTAAACTAGCAAAAGTTTAGCAAAAGTTCTATTAAAAACAAAAGATCACTTTTAAAATCAACTAAAGTTAAGACATTTTAATCAAGAATTACTTAGAAAAGATTGAGCAAAAATATATGAACCCAAAAATACAATAAAAGCAGAATAGTATAGAAAACTAAATCAGAATATTACAGATGAAGAATATACAGAAATGTTAACAGAACTTAAGAAAAACACTGCATTAGATATAACAGAAATTATATATAGTCTAATTCAAGCAACAAATAAGCAAACTTAGCAGATTTTTAAAAAGTTTGCAGAAATATGCTTTAAAGTAGGCATAGTATTGATAAAGTAAAAAATATCACAAATATATCTAATTTTTAAAAATAAATATTGGCAATATAGTCTAAGTAATATAAGACCTATTGCTTTGCTAGAAATCTTCAGAAAATGCACAACCAAAATCTTTACTAAAAGATTGTTTTAAGTAAGAATTAGAATTAGTTTAGTTGGCTACTATATTTAGTCAACTAATTTAGTTGACTAAATATAGTAGTTTATTATATAAAATTTTTAGTTGACTAAACTAATTTTAATCCCTAGTTTTAAGTTTTGCATAAAAAAAAAATACTAAAAAAATCTAATTTTGCAAGCCTCTTAGACAATTTAACAGAAAAGCTAGTTCATATTATTAATGCTATAATAGAAGATGCAAAAGACAATAATAAAAAATTATGATTAGTGCTACAAGATATAAAGAAAGCTTTAACTTAGTATTACTAGATGTACTAGAATTAGCAATGAGGAGAATTAAGATTTTTGCAATCACAATTATATTATTTTAAAACTGTTCTACAATAGAAGACTAAGATTATTACACATTGAAGTACAACAAATGCAATTGAAATTAATGATAAAATAGAACAAAATGAAGTTCTATCTCTTTTAGTATGAAGGATTTTATATAACCTACTACTAGAAAGGATACAAGAAAATTATAGCTTGAGATATATATTATCAATATTAGTACTATATAATTATAATCAAAGTTATTTAAAAAGACAGAATAGAAACAAATAATAATAGCTTTTGCTAATGACACAATATAAATTGCAAATAGCAAAGCACAAATGCAACAACCAATTAAGATTGCAGAAAAATTCCTTAAAATAAATAATATACAAATTAATAAAAAAGTTCAAACTAATTATTATGAAATCATGAGAAATAAAAGAAAATAGAGTAATAAACATAGAAAATAAACAAATACAAAAAGAAAATATAAACAAGATAATAATATTTTTGAGTGTTTGATTAAATTGCAAGTTAAAAGACTTACTGATTATATTAAGAGCACAAAAAATAGTACAAGCAACAGCCAAAAGTCTAAACACCAAGAGAATAATAATAGCTCAAGTATTATATATAAACAATATATGTATTATATCAAAATTGCTATATATTACAAACAATAAAGTTAACAAAGCCAGTAATAGATAAAATACAAAGCCTCTTATTGAAAATAGCAAAAATAAGCTAGAAATAGTATATATAACAGAAAATAGTATAATGCTATATAAAAATCTAGAAAACTGTAATTCATTATAAAATTAACTTATTATTAAACAAATTACAAGTCTTTATATATAGTTAAATGCAAGTGGCACAAAAGAATTGCTCACAAGAATACATATAAATCAAAAACTTTTGTTAATAGAAGCAACAAAGAATACATAATATAATAACTTTTCTAAGCTTTGCAATAAGATTTAAAAAAATAATTTAACATGTTATACAATACTAAAAGTCAAAGAAATGCAAGTCATATTAAATTTTAGTAACCTAAATCTATGCTTAAATAGAAAAAAATAAGATTGCAGATTTGCTAAGAGATAACTTTACAAAAAAGATAGCACTAGCATTAGAAAACTTGAAGTTAATATATATAAAACAGCTAATCAACAAGTTAGATAATCAAATAATATCATAGTAACAGCTTAAGTTTTTATAAGAACAGTCATACAAAGGCAGACAAGCAAAATGGTTTGATAGAATAAAAAAAAAATAATATAAAACAAATAAAATAGAAGGATAGAAACTAATTGACAATCTTAAAAACTAAATAAACATATACTAGAAGTTTAACTAGAAACAATCATGAAAGATAGAAGGAAAAAAAAATTAAATTTAAACCCAAAAGTTAAAAAAATTATTGTAAGTATACAAAAAAAGAATTGACTAAATATTGAAAACTAGACACAAAATTAGAAATGTCAAAGCTTGCTCTAAACAGATGTAAAGAATGCAGTCTAGATTAAAAGATAAAAAAAAAAACCTGTATAAGATAGAAAAACAAAAATAAAATTCAAGATTCAATATTAAAATTTATAAGAAAACAAAAAAATCCAATCTTAGAATTAAATTATAAAATGTTTGTACAATTATATAAAAAAGAAGAAATAAAACTAGAAGCAAATAAATGAAAAGCAGAATATATACAATAACTAACAAAAGTAATGCATAATTTTTGATTAAAAAATAAAATTTTTATTTATTTAATTTTAGCTATATATACATTAAATTTTTTTATATATATTTATTTAATACTTTACTAAGTACCTTTTTATACTTGTAATAGTATTGATTTTTTATGTCATTAAGTTTGCAACTATATAAAAAACTGACATATTCAAATTTGATCATGCTTTCTGTAAGGCTGTTTTAAGGTCAATTTTATTTTGTAGAAAGTCATCATAGTTCTGAATATTGTCCTTTACAATCTTCTAAATATTTTCTATAAGATTAAGATCAGAAGATTATAAAGACTAATTCATATAATCAATATTTTTCAAATTTAGTCAATCTGACACCTTATGAATCAGAGTATTGTTATGCTAAAAAATTAGATAAAAGATGTTTAACAAATAAACTACAACTATAAACAGTATAAGATGATTATTTAACACCTTGATATAAATGTTTTTATTAATTTTTTGCTTAGAACCTTTGTAATTATTAAAAAATACTATACAACCTTTGATGTTATTAACATAACATAACCAAACTATTACTAAGATCCTTCTATTTTTAAAATTTGGTTGCAAATACTTATATTTATATCTCTTATTTATACAATACTATACACAAACTTAATGGAATTGTTTATTTACTTCTATAATTATTTTATTCAAAAAAATAATATGTTTCTAATAATAAGCATCTTTATTTTTATTTTAATCACACTATTTTATATATTTTCTATATTGCTATTTGACAAAAAAGATTTCAAAACAATAATATGAAAATGAAGTTCAACATTGTGCAAGGTTCTAGCTACAGTCTGTATATTGCATTAAAGATTTAAATTTTTTATAATTTTATGCAGTAATATATGTCTTTCTTTTAATATTTTTTTTATTATAACAGTCTTCTCTTGCTTCTTTAAGGTAAAAAGATATCCAAACTAAAATAAATTCTAAATTTTTTTGGTCTTTTTGTATTTTTATAAAACTTTCAAACTGTTGTTAAGTTATACTTAATCTTGTAAGCAACTTGTTTAGCACTTATTGTACTAATATAAGCAAAATCATTTTTTTCTCTTTTTCTGTTATTTGTTTATATGACATTTTTATTAAAAAAAAATTCTTTGATATGTGCTTGATTTTTTTAATATCAATAAAGCAAAAACTAAAAAAAATTACCACAAAATTCATAAAAATAGAGTATACACAGCTCTTTTATTTGCTTATATATAATAATTTGCAAATTAAGCATTAGTTTTGTTAGTTATTATACAATGCATAGACTTAGAAACAGAATTATACAGAAACAGCCAATAAGCTAAACAATAAAAATAGAGCTTATTCAAAAAAAAAGAAATAAATCTAGCAAGATCAGAAAATACTCTTATATTTTATATAAATAGATTATTAAAAAAAGATTTAAAGAAAATAAACCCAAGTTTTGATTCTATAGAGACAAACTAGATACAGATAGATGCAAAAAAAGAAAAGATACTTGATAAAAATTATTTTGAAATATATAACTAGTCTTTATCAATAAGATCTGAGCTTTTGATAATTTGATATATGCTATTTACTGTACCAAATAGAAGAAAATTAAAATAGTTATAGACAATGCAACAGCTATTATAAATATAAAAAATAAATATAATTATTTATTATTCAAACAATGTTTAAAAAGAAAAAATTACAATTTGTTAGAAAATATTAGAAATAATATAAAATCAAAAAAAACTTAGATTAGAGTTAGTTAAAGTCAAAGAGCATAGTGATAATAAATAAAATATTAGAACAGATAAACTAGTAAAAGAAAGATTTAAATTAGACAATATAGATAGAATAGTTAAAGAAACTTTATAAAAAACTAGTATTAATCTTTGTTAGAAAAAAATATAATAAAAGATCTTACAAACTAAATTTTAAAAAAAGTGTTAAATATTAAAATAAGTATAAAATGAAACTTTATATCAGTAATTAAAAAACTAAAATTAGATAAGAACAGTAGAGTATACAACTAATTATACTTTTAAAAAAGAATAAAAAACCAAGGTGAAAGCAAATATACAAGTATAAAAAAGAACAAATAAATTGAAATTTTAATAAAATGTATAAATAAAAAGTTATCAGTAACCAAAGCACTAGTATAACATTGTCCTAATTTTATAAGAATGCATATTGTATTTTTTGTAAAAAAAACAAAGAAAAGATTAAGATCATTTAATAACATGTAAATACTATAAAAATATATAAAGAAATATAAAAAATATATTGGTTAGCTTAGTATAAATAAAGTTTCAAATAAAGTCAAAATAGAAACAAGTAAAGATCAACTTAAAAAGATATTTTAAAGTATATAAATAGAAGAAAAAATTAAAACAAGACAAAGAATAATCAAAGTTCTAGTACAAAAAAAGACAATAAGACATTTGCAAAAGATTTTATAATTTTTTTAAAAAATAAAAGAGTTTAGTGCTATAACAATTAATATATCTTGAAATTATTTTTTTTATAAAGATATATAAAAAAAATGATAAAAACTTTATTTAATAGAAAAAAAAATTTTTAAAAAAAGACTAAGTAAAAAAAATAGGAAAAAAGCTAATTAAGAAGAATAGCAAGTTTATTAGAATAGAAAGAAGTCAAGCTATAGAGAAAAAGAAAAAAAGAATAAAGTTGAAAAATAAGAAATATATAAAAGCATAGTTTGACTTGATTACAAAATTTATAGATAATAAAAAATAACTATTTATATATAACTCTTTTGATTAGTTTAATATAATTTCTGGATCTAAGTATATTCTCAACTGGTATGACAGACTGTCTTTGAGTACTCAAAAAAGTAGTAAAGAATATCAAACTAGAAATTTTAAATTAAAATATATATAATTTATATACAAGAATTTTAATAAAGTTTTATAACAAAATTGTCAAAGAAAAAAATAAAAAATAAAAATTTAGTACTATTAGTTAAATAATTTAAAATAATTATAAAATTAAATTTTTTATATTTAGTTATATGAATTTTAACTGTATAAGCATTAGTTTTTTAAATATATAATTACTAGTATTACAGTAAGAACTAGTATTTAGTATATCTGATATGTAGAGTTAACTTGAAACTCTATAATAATAGTCAATTGATCATATTAGTAAAAAAAAAACTTTTTTATAAATATACTTAATTTAAAAAAAGATATTAAACATTTGTTGAGTATTGTGTTTATATGATTATAAAATAATTATAATAGTGATCAGAATTGAAAATCATATGCATAATAGAAAAATGGTATAATTAATTAATTATGTAAAGATTAGTAATGCATTTAAGTACAATAGTAATTAATTTGTATAAAGTTTATAAGTAGTTAATTTAAAAACCAAAATGACATGACCCAATTATGATATAATAAATATTAACCAAAAAGGTATTTATAAGCAAAACAAAAAATAAAGAATTAATTAGTGATTTTTATTTTAAAATATGCTGTTAGAAATAAAATAAGCAAAATAAATACCTTGGATTAATATCAAAAGAGTGATAGAAGTAGTTTCAATATAGTACTTGCTGCAAAAGCTAGGTTGTTTAGTAACCTGAGTTACTAATTAATTTGCAACACTAGGCATATCAAATACTAGTAACATTTCATTTATATTTTTAATAAGAGAAAGTAAATAATTATAAAACATTTAATAATACAACACATTATTTAAAAATGCATCTTTTAAAGATTTTAGATCCTCTAGCAGTTTTTGTGCTACAGTAATATAATGTCTATTGCTTAAATTATTTCAATGCATGAAACTTTCTATTATCTATTACTCCATTTATACTCATTAATTGCAAGGTAAAGTGAAGTAAAATGAGGTTGTCTTGCAAGTTGTTTTGCTTTGGTTTTAACCATATTTTGGAATATAATTTTTTGTTTTAAATATAAAGATTTAATCTCAAAGTATGTAATAATTGCTAATTTTTCTCACATGTTTCAACTTCTTTTTTTTTTTTATTGGTAACTTTTGCTTGTTTCGGAGTTTTTTTATAATGTCCTATTTTACTTAAATATATATATCAAATATATAGTTTATAATTATAAAGTCTAAAAAAAATTCGGAATGATTCCGAACCGGGGATTTGGAAGGACTGAATCGACCAGGACGGCCTTCAAATTTGTGGGTCATGTGAGAAAAATGTCACTAGCCCATAAATATATGAAAAAATGTAACATAACTCAAGATTATATTGGGAAAATTAACAATCACACATACGTACTCTCATGCAACTGCGGCAATGACTATTTGTGATTGATTCGACCATTCAGTATGAGATGTTACATAATCAAAGTGGAACAATTCCATTAAAACATTTAAAGAAATGAATTTTTTTTTATTGTTAAAGTTTATTTACGTACCAGTATAATACGTATAATATTTATAAAGTTTAGATACTAACTAATAAAAGTCACAATAAAAAGATAAAATGTGTGGTCAAATCAAGGGAAATCTGTTATTCGTCTAAAAAATCGCATGGTTGAACAGGAAATTTTAACAAAGAATTATGAACGGTTACATTAATGTAGGGACAGTTTCAGAAAGGACTATTATTCGTCTGAAAATTCGCATGGTTAAACATGACCATTTTTAACAAAGAATTATCGTTATACATATACAGTATATTAATGTAGGAACTATTCTGAAACAAAAAGCATTTGAGTTTTAAAAACATACATATGGTATGGTAATATTTATGGATAATCTACATCGGCGTAAGAAAATGGTTACATAAGTATGTACGTACTTATGCGTTCTATGTAGTTGAGAAAGTGGCTATTTAGCATTTAAAAGATTTAAAAAAATCTTTAAATACAGTATAAATAATATATGATAATAAATACACTTATCCATATCGATATCGGATATGGAAAAAGGATACGTACGTACGTACGTAAGTTTTTGGACGAATGAAATGTAGCAGGTGAATCTTACTATAATTATGTAATATATATATATGATGAAATATATGATATATTTTTAGAAACAAATACTTAAAAATAGATGCACAAAAGAAATTATTTTAGGACCAATGTGAGTTCATAAACAGGTAGTTGCGGTAGTTAAAGTTTAGTTGAAGAGGTGTAAATACTACAATGGATATATTTTTACTCGAGCATGTTACATTAAAACGAATGGGAATATTTACAGTAGTATTTACAGTAGTAATAAAGAAAATTTTACATACTATAATTAAATAAAGTAAATAGCATTTATTATTGAATAATTTGATATCAGATATCAAAGAGGTAATTATGTACGTACCTACGTAAGTAAGTGTACGTAGGTACGTATTTAGATACATACAAACATGAAAGCGCAATAATTACAAAATGCAATAATGATCGTTTATACAGTAATAATATAAATACAAAAAACACGTGTCAAATTAAAAATAAAGCCATACAATGTTTTACAACGATCCTAAGCGTAGCGGCACCGCGTGAAAGGACTAATACCGTAACTATATAAAATTAAATTCTAATTACATATCTGATATCTGATATCAGATATCAGATATATACGTACATACATACGTACATACCTGATACATACATACGTATGTACTTAACCGTTTGGTGCACATTTCGTGATTTAGTAATCAAGCTTTGTAAATTCATGAAAAAATTCATAAAATTACGTATTTGACAATTGATTTTAACGATAAACGTTTTGTGTAAATGAGCAAATATCACAACATTAAGCCATGCCAAGAAATATTTCTAAATATTCACATTACGTAGACTTACGGTTCTATATTCGTTTACATTTTCGGTAATTCTTATAGAATTATGATATGCTGTACGAAGATTATTAACTAATTGATTACAAAGATACTGGGACTAAAGATAGAACTTGTACGTATTATGTTTACATATATACAATATATCATGTATTACAAGGTTCGTAACTAATTAATCCCTATTGTGCATCCTTAATCAAAGAGAGGTAAATTTTAGAACTAGTGAATTAATTAATTAAATTAAATTAAATTAAGGAATCAAACACATGGTTTAAACAGGTGTCTATCATTCAGATGTCAAAAAAAAAACCCTTAAAAGAATACGTAAAAGGAAATTTCCTAGCAAAGCCTTATTCCGAAAGTTCCTTTATAGAACTTTTTCATAGAATTTCTTAGTTTTTTTTCTTTTATAATAAGAAAAAATATTCGGGGAAATGTTTTCACTGAGTTTATGCTAGCTAAAATTAGTATACATTTCACACATCTTTACCTTTGATCACACTAATAAAAATTTCCATTAACACTTTGAGTATCCTATTTTTTTTTATTTCAAGGCTAATAAAAATTTTATGTAATAATAATATAATATATTCAAGATTATAATTCTTAATATGCATTTAAATTTAGGCCGAATATTAGAAGAATTAGAGATTTTTATCGGAAAAATGAATTATTCGTTCAAAATATTTATTAAAATTTGTTCTAACATTTTGTTATAACGTTTTGTACCATGTGACATCCAATTGAAAGTACTTCATTGTTCACTCAAGAAAAAAAATATATTATCTAGTATAATTGATGAACATGAAGCAGCCGATAATAGAAAATGTTTTAATTTATTTGTTTATACGTATACATTAAATAGATATCATATACATGTACATAGTATAAATAAATATATATCGATATACTGTATATATATATATATATACTGTATATATATGTATATCTATTTATTTATATTATTATATATTTGTTGATAATGATGAATTCTTGTTTTATTGGTTCTTTGAATTTGTTCGGTTTTATTTTTTCTATCTTGTTCATATAGAAACACAAAGCGTAAAAGTTTGACAGTAATTTTTAAATTAAAATGTAATTTAAATGTAATTTGTAATTGAATGTATAATATCATAATTAGTCATAAAACTTAAGTACATAATTAAATAAATTGAGTTATGTGAATAATATGTTTACGATTAAAAAGACCGAACGTCTACGATAAGAGAATGCGTTGTAATTTTTTTTTTTTAAAAAAACCCCGAAATGTCTTGTGGTAAAAACGATCGAATGCGTTTGTGATCAAAAAAAGATTGAATGCGTTTGTGATCAAAAAAAGATTGAATGCGTTTGTAATTAAAAAAAGATTGAATTTCGATAGCCAAAAGTTCGTTCGTTCGTTCGTTCGCGCCCTATAATAGATAATAGCACCTTGCAATAAACAGCCTGCTCTAATTCTTCAACTCAACAGAACTCAACTCAATAGGAAATTACTGGATCAACCAGATAACCAGTTAGTTAATTTTGCTTGAGCTCGGTAAACTCAAACTTTAAATAGGATGGGTACGGCTTCTTAAATGGCCTTGATAAAAATTAGCCTGGTGAAACCGATGAAAATTGTCCTGGTGAAAACGATTTCTTGTAGCATTATATCGATTTACGTTAAGAGCAAGATTTTTATATATATCTCTTTGATTGCGATTTTCACGGTGTTGAAGTAGGGATAAAAAATATGTTGTAGCCATTCGAATAGCTTCTCTATCATTAATATGAGCCTCATTACGTGCAATATGGTCAACAGTTATTGAGATCATTGCCCGATCATTTGTAGTTTTCGACGTATCAGGCATCAAACGAACAATATCTTCGATATTATTAAATACGGGTATATTGGGGAAATTTGGATGAGTTCCCGTGAAGTAATCAATAATTTGTTTATGACTCATATTCGCGTTGCTTCGATTCAGAGATATAAAAATCTTGAGTGAGTTTTGAGTTGAGTTAAAGTTAATTCAACAACTTATATTTATACCATTTTTTGATGCATTTCATGCGCATCTTTTTAATGCAAAACATTAGCCATGCTCGGTATACTAATTAAGGTAACACAATATAAACAATTAATATACGTACGTATAAATTTTTCCGTATACGCATTCATATACGTAACTAAACTATATAAATATCTAGCATTAATGAACCAATTAATATAATTAGTCTTCATGTCCTAAGTAAGCATTAATAAATGTTATCATTTTATCATTTTATGGTTTTTTTTTTTTTTTTAAAAAAAAAAAATAAATAGATTATTCCATTTGAGGGAATAGTCACAAATTATATAAGTACGAAAAAAACTTTAACATAAATGTCACACATATAAAGTGTATATAAATGGCGACAAATTCGTATAACAAAGTGAAAGGATTATCCGGACAAAAATTTTTCCAGATCATAGAAAAAGTTTAAGGAAAAATACTACCGAAAAAAATTGCGTATCTATACTTAATTCCTGCTTTTTTTTTTTTCTTTTCTATTTAAGTAACAAACAAACGATCCTCAAGCACGTTTCAATTTTTGTTAAAATAAATAAAATATGATTTATCAACTTACAATAATTCAGTAATTGTGGGACAAGCTATTATTTTTACCTAATAATCTATATATAAATAGATATTTATATATATTCGTGTTAGCTTATTGGTTCAATGTAGTAATTTACGAATATCGATTTTATCGTTAGGCGCTAATGCCTTCTATGAATTACTACCTACGTACAAGTACGTAGGTATGTACAAGTGTGTATCTTTAAAAATACCTATATTTATAATGTATAACACATGTGTAAGTATATTGTTTATTTATCAAAAAGAAAATGTCAACTGTCAAAATGATCTAAAGATTTTGATGTATAAAAAAAGTTAATTGTTCCATATTACACAATTTTACTTTTGTACTCATAAATGTATCGGTATATCTATTATATATATATACATACTAGAATTATGGAGTTAAAACTCCGGCTAGCGATTATTAGTGTAACCTCGGCTTTAAAACACCGTCAAATTTCTACGTATAATTTTTGATTAATCTCTGTTGTACGTGGCGTAGAAACTAGCCAATCCTTCGAATGCAATTCGAATGTAATTTCGAATGTAATTTCGAATGTAATTTCGAATGTAATTTCGAATGTAATTTCGTCATTTGATTTTTGTTTAAAGCTATCAAAAATATTTCTCAAACTTAATAATCCTGATATATTTAAATACTTCTAATAAATACTTCTAATAAAGTCTATAATTTCTACGTTATATCTTTCTTACAAAGTTTTAAAGTTTAATAGTTTCTAGCATTAAATCTAAAACATCTCTCTTACTAAATTTCATTGTTACGTAGTACGTAGATGGCCCCCAAAGTTTGAATGATCAACGCCACTACTGCATCAGCCGCACAAATGACTTATTCAATATCGGCCGAGGAACTTTTTTGGTTGACTTGTTACACGAGCGTTGACTCATCATTTAAAGTAACACGCATCACCTACTACGTACATACATAAAAGAATTATTTCTAGCACTAGTACATATACGAAATAAAAAGATGATTAAAAATAGTTAAATTACTTCTACTAGTCCGTTGAGATGATGATGTTGAGAATCGATTGATAATTAAAATAGTAATTTCTACGTATGAATGAATTCGAAATAGTAATTTGTATTAATGAATTTTGTCTTATAATTAGAATACTAGAATACATAACCAACTTTTTTTTCTTTCTTTTTCATATATTTTATTAATCATAAAAAAATACATAAAATATATATATACGTATATTTTTTTTTTAACCAAATATATATTTAAAAAAAAAATTAGTTTCAGTCCGACATTAATAATTTTTACAAATTATTAATTACCTTAAAGGATTTTATAATTTCCCGCCATATCAATATATCGCTATCTCTGGGTCTATATCAAAATTCAGAAGGTCAAAATCCCGAAGGCCAAAATCCCGAAGGCCAAAATCCCGAAGACCAAAATCCCGAAACTTTATTACTAATCATACAACGCGACAATTAGGTTTCAGGATTTTGACATGGCGATAGGACCCGAGAACATCACTATGGCGATAACTTATAACGACCCTAGCGTCACCCGCAAAAAATGGTAGCCGGACAGATCTGCCGGGTACATGTTATTATGTGATTCGGCTTTGATTATGGACAATTCAATTTCGATCACTAATCAGAAAATGTCCTTAGCGTATTTATGAATTGTTATCAAACAATAAATATGGTCTCCAAGTTTTTCATAAGAATTTTTTTAATGAATAACATGAATCGCTTAAAATTTTATTGTTTATACGTTTTCTTTTGGTTATATTTGTAGGCAAATTCAATTTTTTTACAAGCATTTGTTTTTTATTTCTATTTTGGACCAATAAGTTAATAATTTCAAAAGATGTGCTTCATTTAGTACTATAAAAAGCGTTTATGAGACTAGTCCAATGATCCAAAGGTTATAATAGATGGTAATTTATTTAAATTACCAAAAATATTCATGTTAAAAAATAAACTATTATATTTATTTCATTATTACTATCGTTCTAAAAATATTTGAACTTTAGATAATTTTTTTTGCAAGATAAAATTTTATAATTGTCATGCCAGTTTGTTCTTGAACATGATAATTTAAATTGGTTTCGCATTGTAAAATTTTTTTACTTTGATTTCTTTTTTATTCAAAAAATCTTCATTATTTGAATAGTATGTTAATCTGACATAGTAAAAGAACTTATCGTTATAAAAAAATTTTTGTTGATTTAAATGTGCTAATAATCAAAGAAAAAAAATTCAAATAAATATAAAGTAGTATAAAACTATAAGCAAAATCTATAAAAATTTTAAGCAATAACAGCACAGCAGTAACAATGATAGAAAAAAAAAAATTTTATTCGTTATTGTATAGTAATGATAATAATGAATTTTACAAGTACACAGACTTTTTTTGATTTGTAATCAATATTGCTAATAATCAAATCTGAATTACATAATAACATGTACCCGGCAGATCTGTTCGGCTACCATTTTTTGAGGGCGATGCTAGGGTCATTCGCGCACATTGCCCATCACTACTGCTATGTTATTGTTCAAATACTGATTTCAACTCTAAATTACTTGTTTCATAAGAAGTTACAGCCATGTAATCACTAATTAACAATTGATTCAGTGTTTTTTATATAGTACTTATCTATCAAGCTTTACGTAAATATAAATACAATAAGATTATTGTTAAAAAAAGAAAAAACCCAATGTTTATACAATCAGTTAAATATTTAAATCGAACAAACCCATGCCACTATTTTCGATTCTGCAAGTTCTCCAACTCTGTGAGCTTTCTTTGTGCATCATTTGAACCTTTGTCAGCAGCAATTTTTAAAAATTGCTTGTATTTATCATTGTTATATTCATATCCATGTTCTTCATTCAAAAAGAACTGAGAAATCATGTATAGAGCATCAGGATCCTTTTGTTTTACAGCCATTTCAAGATATCGTCAGTCTGTTTCCGCTCATAATAGGTTCCCTTGAGACAGGCGTAAGCATACATGTATTGGCCCTGTACATTGCCTTTGTCAGCAGATCTTTGAAATGATTGTAAAGCTCGAATTTCATCTTTTTTGATGCCTTCAAAAGTACCTTTATAGAGATAAAGTCTTGCATAATATGAAGCTAAAGCAGACAATAAGAAGTCATCTTTTTGCACAATTTGTTCGAATTAAAAAAATGCTTCTTTGTATCGCTTTTGTTCATGGAGAGATATTGCTTGGTCAATACTAAATAAGTAAGGCAATGGCACATTTTCTGAGCCATCGAATACAGATGATTTGGTAAATACAAGTGAAGAAAGAGAAAAAAGTTGCTCTTTTATGAAGTCAATTTTTGGGCATTTCTTGTGATCTTCATATTATGCCAACTTTACTAGTATTTTATATTGTTCTGATGTGTCTTCTGAAAATGGACTTGGGTGTTTCCCACTTGTAACTTTTTCACTTGCTTTCATATAACTGATATTACCAAGTGGAATTTTATATGAAGAGATTTCCCAAAGAAGAATTGCAAAACTAAAATAGTAATAAAATTTATTTAGTATTTAAGCACAGAATGTTCATTTTAATTTATTAAATTATACCTGTACACTTCACATTTGTCAGTGTATAGCTGCTCTGTTTGTTTAAGTTTTTCTGGCGCAGTCCATCTAAATAAAGTAAAACATTAATGAATCAATAAAAAAATCAAAATTTGTACAGAAAGGCAATGCAATCTTAAAGATTCTAAATCCTTTATCTTTATTGATTCATCTTCGAACTTTCGACTCATTTCAAAATTAGTAAGCTTTGCATTTAAATTTTTATTGAGCAATATATTTTTACTGAAATAGAGAGAATTTTGTTATAAATAAAACTTTAAAATAAAAAACAAAATTAATACAATGTACCTTCTAACATCATGATGAAATATGTTATAACTATTACAATAACTAAGACCTGTAGCAATTTGTTCTGCAATTTTAAGTTTAGTTGTCCATGGAATTGATTTTTCTTTTGTTAAATATTCTTGTAAGTTTCTATTTTGCATTCATTCAGTAATCACAAAAAAATAATTTATTCTGTAGTCTTCTTTATTATAGATACCATAGCTACAATATGTCAACTTATTATGATCAACAGTCAGATAAATAAAAACTAGCATAATGATTACTTACAATTTTTCAATATTTTTACAGACACTAATAAGCTTGATAATTTTCGCTTCTTTAACAATTTGTTCTAGTTTTATATTAGGCATTTTTCTACTGCAACTTCCTTATTTATGAATAACCTTTTTTGGATATTATTTCTTATAGCTTTTTTATTATCTTCACAATCAATTACAGAGCTCAGATTAATTTTTAACTCATTAATTTCTTTATTTGTTGGACTACTGCCTTTCAGTATAAGCATAATATTATGCGTAACATTATCATTTAATTTATGAATTTGGATATAAATATCAAGTATCATGCTATTATAGAAGTTCTTAGTAGCAGTGTCCAATTTTTGGAGCAGTTTGTCAATTCCTGCTTTAACCTTGAATAAAAAATTTAAATTTATTTGTTTTTAATATTAAATAAAATATCTAAGTTAGTAATATTTGTATAAAAGGATTCTACATTATCTGCATCGAATAGTTCCTTAATCCATTTTATAATTCTTTTGGCAAAAGGCCCAGGTTTATCAATTTTAATTAAATATTCCTTTATTTCAATTAATACTTTCTCATAGTCCTTTTTTAATTTCTCATTAGCATCTCTGGCTCGATACTTGACAATAAGACTTAAACTTTTTTGCACATGGCTAGAAATATATTTGCATGCCTCCTTATAATGCTGAGCATTTTCCACTCTGTCTATAATCTCCTATGCTATGTTAGCTGCAGTATTTCTGATTATTAGTATAAAATGAATTGCTTCAACAAAAACAAATTTAGCGATATCCATTAAATAATTATGCTAAAATTCTGTACTATTTATATAAATTGTGCAGATAGTTTGATACTTACATAAAAAGTCATCTATATACACTATATGTATGTATATATAACATATGTACAGTGTAGAAAATTTAAAGGTAGGAGGTAGAAAAGAGATAGATCTGTTTTTTAGCTAAAAAATTTTTATTGTCTATCAAATAAAGTATACTGTACTGTACAACATATTTTATCATGCAAATTACTTTTTAAACAATAAACCCAACTACTGTACATAAGTTTAAACTTATTTTATTCTCCAACAGTGTCAGAGAATGAACTGAGTTTAAGATGTGCTAACTTTTTAATGAATTGTATTATTTTGGCTTATGATATAATGAATCCAACCCATTATAAACCCTAATTTTTAGATTAAGTAAAACATGAATGCATAAAGGAACTATAAAATCAATTTTTTTAAGTGTTTGCATGAATTAAGAATATCATTTTCTTTTTATTTTATTTTATTTTATTTTTGAGTTGTATTCTTGCCAATCCAGTAGCATAACATAAAAAAACAATTGAAAGTAATTCTGATAAAGGACGGAAAAGAATAAAAACCAAAAATAAAAAACAACATATATTTACAAAAAAAAGTGAATATGAAAACTGTTAATTATAAAAAAAAAAAACAATAGTCATAGAAATGAACAATTATAAATAATAAAAAAACAAAAGGATGGCTAATTCTGAAAAGGCCTATGAATTGCTCATAATCTGGCTGCATATATTAAATCAAAAGTTTGCTTTTATCTATCAAATGCATTCATCCTATTAAGAATTAAAATAAAATAAATAAATAAATTGAATAGATATTAATGACACATTCTAGTTAACACAATAATATCCATTCTAGTTAACAAAATAATATTTTTATCTTTTTTTCTTTTCCAATTTTTCACTCAAATGCATACAAGTTTGAGTCAAATGATTGAATTCATCAAGAAGAAAAGACATTTTTCTTGACTGATTTTTAAGATGCAAGACAGCTTTATACAAAAAATTGATAATAATCATTTTTGAATTACTTTTATTGCTAAATATAAATATAGAAATTATGATTATCTTTCTGAAGTAATTCGGCTTTACTCATCTTGCATTTATATAAGTGATCAGGAGCTGTCTATGAAGTTCTTCAAAACTGTTATTGATTTCTGCACATCATTTATGTTCTGATTGAATATGCATTTGATGTCTAAACTCAGCATATGACATTATATTGTGATCAAAATAAAATCAATTAAGTGTTTTCCTTTTTGTTGTAAAATAATACAATGTTTTAGAGTATTGCATATATCTGCTTGTATTATCAGTATCATCTTCATCTAAGGAGTAATTCACAAATGGCTCATTACATGATACCTTTCTCCACCAGCCATATACCATTTTTTGACTTTCATATTTTTCTTTGCTATATTGAAAAAATTCAGAAATGTCCAATTTATTTACTGTCAAATAGTAGTGATTTTCAAGTGTAGAAAGTGATAAAAGTGATTGAAAAATTTGTATTGCTTAGGATGCTTGTGTGTTGTCAAAAGAAAACATATTTAAAGGCACATTTGGCATTTCTAAAGAAAAGGATGATAGGATAGTTAAAGGTGTACCTAATGGTGAAATGTATAAATTTCAAAAGGTAAAAAATAAATTAGCTTTGTCTTTAAAAAAAAGTGTTGTAATAATAATAATTTGAACTGAAAGTATGCGAATAAACTTTATAAAAATTTATTATCCACTTTCTTTATTATTTTTCTTTGGTTCTTATAAATATCTGCTGCATAAACTATAGTAGTCGAGCATATTTTTTTTTCCGACAAAAATAAATAAATAGATGAATATTTTATCTGAGCTTAAATCCATGAGATATTGAAAGATTTCTTCAGATGGAAATTCAAAACTTGATGGAAATTGTATGTTCTCAAGATACTTGGTATTAAAGAAAAGATTTTTGTATTGTAATGAGTGATAATTAAAAAAAGTAAAGAGTGTTTTGTTTGTTCTTTCTTGCCATGAAGGAACGATTCAAATTTATTTAATTTTATAATTTTTTTTATATAATAGATAGTTTTTGTACAATTATCAATATAAACATATACCAAGACCTGTCTTAAAAATTTTCAAAAAGTAATAAATAACATAGTTCAAATAACTTTCTGCAAAATCTGTTTATTCAAGGTAAAAAAATATCTTGTTTTAATTATTATAACTATAAAACAAGTTTAAAAATATGCAAAAATATGTAATATAAGGTATAGTATCTGAATAAACTAAAAGCTAATACAATTATAACTGGGATTTTATTTTTTATATAGAGAAAAAAACAGGTCGTGATTTTAGAAAATGTACCTATTGAATATTATGTGATTTTAGCATGTTTAACTCTATTGTTCATAAATTGGATCATATCGTCAAAATTTTTTGAATGATCAATGTTAAAAAGACTGACCAGGTGGTCAGAATTTATATTGTACCACATTTTTTAATGTACTACTACTAGCTAGTTAAACTAGCTGACTCAATTGAATAGATCATGTTTTTAACCAGGTGGTTAAACTACTTAACATCCATATTTATTTATAAATTAGCTTAATTATATTATAAATATTAAAATATATATGTCATACCTCAAACTAACACTTGCAACATATAATAACTGTTTTTCAAATTGGCATAAATATATTATAAATATGCATTAGCATATATATATAGTATTTTTAACCAGTATTAAACTCTTAGCATAAGACAATAAATTGATAAAAAAATGCTGTAAGATATGCATTGTGCTGTCTACATGCAGTTAATACTATTTATTTAAGAAATATGTTATAGATCTACAGGTTTACATTAACATTAATAAATATTATATTAAAAATTAGTTAACTGAATATTTATATGTATTGCTAATCTAACTTAATTAGTGAGTTGATTTTACTTGATTAGGAACCCAGCTAATATGGAAAGTAAACATGATTTGAGATTATTCGTACAAATTGACAGTCAAATTTATACAAACTGACAGTAAGTTTGTATAAATTTAACTATCAGTTTGTATGAATTTGACTGTCAGTTTGTACAAACTTGGTATGTTATACATAAAAATAACTGAATATAAAAACTTACTTATTATATTTTTTTCTTGATAGTGAAATAATATATATGTATTTAACTAATTTGATTGGTTAACTTCATGCTTACATGATTTAATTGGTCAGAAAATTCTTTGTAATTTATAAATCATGATTTAACCAATCATGAAAGATTATGAAAAGATCTAAAAGTTACAGGAACACTAAATTATGAATTACATTATTTTGCAATTGATTATAACTACAGTTTCTGTATAGAACTGTGTAAACTATAGTAATCATAGCAAGTGTCTTTTCAATAAAAATTAAAGAAAACAAATTAAGTTCAAATTCATAACAATTGGAAATTGAATATATAAACAGAAATTTTTAAAGCACAAATATTTGAACCATTGTATTTTTATAATTATTTACAACTCTGAATATTTTTTAGTTCAGATTTATGAATTCTCATGTAAACAATATAAATGTTATAAACCATATATTTTAAAAAGCAAAATTTAATATAAAAAGATAAAATAAAAAAAACTAATAAAAATTTTTATACTATATATTTTTTAGTATAATTGTGACCCCTAATTCTAACATTAAATTTTTTAAAAAACAGGTTTAAAAAATTTATAAGATCTGCAATATACTATGTATAGAATAACTGAACATAAAAAATCTTGCTTTATATTATGTTTTTCTCAATAGTAGAATGAGCATATATGCTATTAAAATTATTAATATATAATGCATAAACTTATCAGAGCAGCTTTGCCAAAATTTTAACTTTCTAACTTGTAAAATGACTACAAGTTATGATTCTAAATGTTATGTATGAAAACATTTATGCAAAGTTTATATGACTTTCAGAAGTCTTGTTTTCATATTTTATATTATTATTAGGGTATTATGTATTTTAAAATTATATAATATGTGTATTTGTATTTTTAAATCTACCACTATTGTTATAGCTGAACTTGTATTTTTTGCATTTTTAGATATTAGCATTTATTCCAGGATTTTTAATTGGACCTTAAATTGAATATATCTTTTTGTATTATAAAGACATAATAAATTTCTATAAAATGAGCTTCATAATTTTTTGTCCCTTGGCAGTACTACCACCATTATTATTCAACAATAAAACATTTGAGGGTCTTGCATTAGCTTTAAGAATTGCAATTTTGGTGTGGAGTTAGTATTCATTCATTAATGTTACTTGGGTTTTTCAGTTAGATTTTATTGGATTGTTTTATTTATAGGGTATATAGTCTATTTCTCACCAATATTTAAAATGTTAGACTTGTGTACTGAATTAATTATTTTTTTTATTTTTAGTTTTAATCAAAATTGAACTTAATATTTATCACTTTGCGCAGTCAAAATCTCGTGATTTTATTGGACATGCAACTTGGTTCATGTTTATTTTCTTTTGTACCTTTTTTGATCAGTTTTTTATTTGAATTACATTGGATGGTTTTGTTTATTAGGTATATTTCTCACCATCATATTTGCAGTTTTGACTTGAGTTTAATATTAATTATTTTTTATATTCTGTAGTCTTATTTGTTGGAAATTGTAATATTCATCATTTTGCGAAATTGGAATCTATAGTACATGCATTTTATGTGTTAATTTTTTTTTTCTATTGTTATTTATTATTAATATCAATTATTTTATTCTAAATTGATGTGTAGTTAACAAAATTTTGGATTTCTTATTAATTATAGAAATTCTGTACAGCAATATACAAAATGTATGGGAACTTAAATAAATTCTATAAAGAATTGGCAAATTAAGTTTGTAGTATCATCAATAGTGCTCATTTGTTTGTTTTGTTCTAAAGATTCTCAATTTTGATTGACTAAGATTGATGATCAAAAAGTCAGAGTTGATTTGGTTATAATATATTGAAACTTTTATTTTTTCAATTGCGATTTAATTAACTATAAATATGATAATATTGATGACATTAAACAGCATTTAAGCAATATTTGAGAAAAAATTTTCAGGCTTTCTTATTATGCAATCAGTTCAGTTAAATATGAGAATATTAAATTTCATAATGATAATTAACGAATGTTAACCACTGGGGTCAACACATTTACTAAATTTTTGACTGAAGTAGTTAAAAATCAAAATACGTAAATATTTGGCAACAATTGTAGTAAATTTGTAGTATGCAAAAGAAAAATTATAGGATTTAAGACATTTAAATTTAGCTTATTTGTTAATAATTTACAGTGTCAATCACATTTGGCTTATCATTATTATTAATCTAAATAGATTATTAAATACTTCAAAAACTGATGGGAAATAAACTCGAATTCATGTTTATATTATTTCAGGTTTAGGTAAATAAGAATCAAACATGAACCAATAATTGTGATTTATAAATTCAACCAATCATCTTAATTCATGTAATTAACCAATTATAAAATGTCAACTAAATTAAAATTTGTTCCTATCAAAATATGATATGATTTCTGTATTCTTCAAGTTCATCAATTAGATTAATATGTTCCAAAAGCAAGTTATGATGCAATTTTTAGTGATACTTAATAAAGTAACTATTAGGATGCTATTGCTTATAAATAACTTAAATCACATAAGGCTACAATATTAGATATTAGTCTAATATTATAGCCAACATAAGCTTAAATTAAGCTCAATATAGTCCAAGATATTTGAATTACACTTGGGTGTTATTTCAAAATGATATAGTATTTCCTTCATAAGTCTTATTGTTATATGTTTTAATTATATGGTCATAAGATTAAAGATCAATTAACCAATCATGAATAATCATAAAAAGATAGAATATTAAATCACGAATTACATCATTTTGCAAGTAACTATAGTAAGCATAGCAAGCATTTTTCTATAAAAATTGAAGTTCAAGTTCATAACAATTTAAATTGAATATACAGAAATTTTTAAAGCATGAGTATTTGAATTTAAGAAAATTTGTCACATTTTTTTGTTTTCTTTAACTTCGTACTAAATTTTTAATTGTTTTAAGATTTTATTTTCAGAATTGTGCCAATACCAATATTTACTGATACTATATAAATTTAAAAATGTAATTAGTTACTCCATAAACATAATTGATAATTCTGGCAAAATAATTCTGATAGATAAAAAAAATTATTTTTATCACTTTTAGCAAAAAAATAAAAGTTCTCGTTACAACAAAAAATTGTGAATTTTTGAGAAAAATTTAATAAACCAAAATTCATAGAAGTTGTCACATAATTAGATGAAGGTGAATCTGTAACAAAAGAATCAGTTGTATAAGAAGCAATGATAAACTATAATAGTAGATATGATGAAATAGAAGCAAGAAGAGATTAAAAGGAACAATTGGAATTATTTAAAAGACAAGTTTTTATATTTTAACCTCTCAGATTTGATTGAATCAAATATTGGACTTATCATCATTAAGGTATAAAATAACAAAATAATTTTATATAACTTCTTGACCAAAAATTTCATTGTGGGTGGTAAGACTTCTTCATATAGATTGGGTTTCCTTCATCATTAACTTGAGATGTAAACAGTTGTCCACATTAGTTATACTTACATAATTCCGAAAAACCCAATTAACTTCTATTTCACATATAATTGCATTGAGCCTTCCTTCACTGCAATCATTTAAGAAACAAGATAAATTTTTCATAGTAATCACTTAGAGAAAACTCGTCTCTAATTTTCTATACAAAAACGAAGTACAGAAAATGGATATCTAATTATAAAGAAGAAAAAAAATAAAAACAAAATATACTTTTCTTATGTTCCATAGAGTATACATAGAGTATTTTCAAAGAAGTATTAAGATAAAACTATGTGAAATTTGAATAAGGTTGTAAAAGCAAAAAATATATTTATTTGATAAAAATATAAAGCTCATTCTGCAATTATGAAAACTTCAACAATGTCTTTAATTTTTTTATTCCTTTCTTTCAAGTCTTCAATATCTTCATTTAACTCTAGATTCTAAATATATGAAAAAATATATTAAATATATATTTAATTTAATATAATATATATTTAAAAAACTTACCCATTGGACCAGAGAATAGTTTTTTTTCTTTAATAATTCACACTGTTCAATAAAATAATCATTGTTATTTTCAATTAATGCTTAGTTTTTCTGTTAAAGAGTTGTGTAATTTTTTTTTTTTTAAATATTAACAGTGAGGCCATGCCTTTAACTTTATTGAAATTCAATTGAAGTTTTTACAAA